>CABEGB010000965.1:0-83929 GCA_901521435.1 Crematogaster levior | reverse complement strand
ATATATATGTTACGGGCAATGTGTCTAACGTGGGCATTCTATACAATGCCCGAGCATTGTACAGAATGCCCACGGTTTTTAAGCAATGTGTATAATGGGTAAGTATTATATTTCACACAAGGTTCGCTGGGCAATGTGTTGAATCCATAGTTGACAATTTTTTATCTTTAGCTTTCATCACTTGTAGTCTGCTTATAACTGACATTCTTTTATCTTTATCTGTTATAGCTTGTATACTCTGCTTATCGCTTCTATACATTCTTCTATTTTGATAGACGTCTCCTTGTCTGTGTCCTCTCAGTCGTGTTTTCTTTTACTTACAATAGTTAACGACGTATTTTTTCCGTATTCGAATTTGAAGTTGTGCTATATTTTGTTATTTTTCCTTGTCATAGAGGTGAATGAAATGCGGAAAACGTTCGAGGATAAGCTGGCCGGTCTCGTAAGTCGAAAAAAAGATAACAGCTTCTTTTTTATCACTCATCAGTACGAGGATCGAATACGCGTTGTCAAAGAAAAACCAAAAATGTTTCGATCAGTAAGAAAGGGAAAAAACTTCCCATACACTACTGGCTTTTGGAACGGTTTGATCTTGTTAACATTGCTGGTAAGGAGAAACTAATCAAACGAATTACAGATGAATCAAAGCCCGATGTACTTTTTACATCAAGACAAACTGTTTGATATTTTACATAGCACTAATTTAGACATTGGGCATGGAAAACGGAACCGCATGATTCAAGAACTACAACGCAAGTACTGTAATATTACTCGAGAAACAGTTATGATTTACCTTAACTTGTGTATTTCTTGTCAAAAGAAGAGCGCGTTGCCCAAATGTGGTTTAGTTACAAAGCCTATTTTGCATTCTGCTTTAAATTTTAAAGCGCAAATTGATCTCATTAATATGCAATCACAAAACTACAATGATTACCGGTTCATCATGGTGTATCAAGATCAATCTAATATCTAAATTTGTGCTTCTGCAATCTTTGAAGACGAAGCGGACAGAAAAAGTGGCTTATCATCTTTTGGATATCTACACAACTTTTGGAGCACCCGTTATTCTCCAGTCTGATAATGGCAGGGAATTTATAAATTCTGTAATAGCAGAATTGCATGAAATGGCCTTCAGTGAAGATAGTCCATGGAAAATCTCGACACAGCCAGTCACAGGGTTCGGTGGAAAAAGCAAACAGGGACGTTGAATGATATTGGCTGCATGGATGGAGAAAACAATACCCCAGATTGACCATCAGGACTGAAATTTGTGCAATTTCAGAAGAACCATGCACTGCATTTAGATATAGGAAGATCCCCTTACGAGACTATGTTTGGCTCACAAGCAGCATGTGGCCTTACTTCCATCAGTATTCCCACTGAAGCAGTTGACGACATACATTCAGAGGAAGACTTAGCACAACTGATGACTCGGAACGACCCGTCGATCCAACATCGCTTCGTGCTGAGGAAAATGAATCACAAAACTGTACCACTTGCTCAACCCTACTGACAAAAGAAGAGGCTAAATCAAAGTGTCTGACCTGGATCCATTTGGAATCCATTCAAAATAACAGAAAAAGGGCAGGTGAATGCATCGAAAAGCAGGCTAAAAAAATGTTGAAGCGAACACAGGACAAATTTCCTCCAGTTGAAATGGGAGCGATGGTCCGTCTATCAATTCCTGACGTCGACAGAACTCGTAGTCCCCCAACAACATCCTAGCAGTGGTGAAGAATATTGATGATGACCTGTACACACTGTGCTCTGAACATGGCCAACTCAAGCACAAGTACACGCGTGCAGAAATACATCCGTGCAAAGAAAAATTGTTAGACTTAGCTGCTGTTACTACAAAGGCGGATAGCAAACTGATTTCTCTGAGGGAGGCGGCATCTTACAACAGTGTGTCACAGGGGTATAAGAAATGCTATTGCAAAACTAAATGTGTTTCAAAAAAGTGCGCGTGCAGAGCTACTGGTTAGTTTTGTAATTTCAAGTGCCACAGTTCTTTGTCTTGTTCCAATAAATCATCCTTATGATTAACTATAATTAGAATGATTGTATGTTGATTTTGACTAAGGGATTTATTGTTTCAATAAAAAACACATTTTTTATTTTATATTTAATTTCTTTGTCAGAACGATCTAATACATTGACCATCACCCTCTAGGCATTCTGTAACGCGTAAAAACATAGGTTCACATCGAAAATTTCAAATCCATGTGACGTCCATTTCATGTACATGGACGTGTGGACTTAAAATGGACGTTTATAGGACATCCTGTGTTATCTGGGTTTGTATATCGAGACGAACTGTTTGTCAGAGCGATTCAATACATTGACCACCACCCTCTGGGCATTCTATACAATGCCCACATTGCATATATATATATATATATATATATATATACAGGGTGATTCATTTTAATCTTAACAGAGAAATATTTCGAAAATATGCAATTTTATTAGGTGTACAACTTTACTTCCGCCGTTCTTTTCCGAAATTCGAGGCTTTATTGTAAAAAACTGGTTATACATTTATGATTCAAAGTATTGTCCATCGCTGGCCACTACTTTCTCTCATCTTTCGGGCAGCGTACGAATCCCGCGTCGAAAAAACTGGTCATCTTTTGAGGCGATCCACGCGCGAATCGATCCAATTTTTTACTTCTTCATAAGACCGGAAGTGCTGGTCAGCCAGGCCGTGTGCCATTGATCGAAACAAGTGATAGTCAGAGGGAGCAACGTCTGGAGAATACGGCGGGTGGGGTAGGACTTCCATTTCAACGTTTCCAAGTATGTCTTGACCACTTTCGCAACATGGGGTCGAGCATTGTCATGCTGCAAAATCACTTTATCGTGTCTCTCGTTGTATTGCGGCCGTTTGTCTTTCAATGCTTGGCTCAAACGCATCAATTGCGTTCGATACCGATCGCCTGTGATTATTTCAGTCGGTTTTAACAGCTCATAATACACTACGCCGAGCTGGTCCCACCAAATACAAAGCATAACCTTGGAGCCGTGAATATTCGGTTTGACCGTCGACGTGGAAGCATGGCCGGAAACTCCCCATGATTTTCTGCGCTTGGGGTTATCGTAATGAACCCATTTGTCGTTTCCAGTCACAATGCGATGCAGAAATCCCTTCCGTCTTTGTCTTTCAAGCAGCTGTTCACAAGCAAACGCCGTTCAATATCTCTCGGCTTCAACTCGTATGGCACCTAATTTCCTTGCTTCTGAATCATTCCCATGGCTTTGAGGCGTTTTGAAGCGTTTGTTGAGTCACTCCCAATGATCGTGCCAATTCTTCTTGATTTTGACACGAGTCTTGATCAAGTAATGCCTCCAATTCTGCATTTTCGAAAACGTTCTCTCTTCCACCGCTATGCCGGTCTTCGACGTCAAAATCACCGTTCTTGAAGCGTTGAAACCACTCACGACACGTTCTTTCACTAATAGCGGCCTCACCATAAGTATTTGAGAGCATTCGATGAGCCTCAGCCGCAGATTTCTTCATATTGAAGAAAATTAAAACCTCCCACAAATGACGAGAATTTGGCTCGTAAGCTGACATTTTCAATCAAGAATAACTTTATGATGCAAATCGATTAATGTTTCTATGGGGTTATGTTGACAGATGCCCAAGTTTATTGTATGACGTCTATGATCTATTTATGTATTTCGACCACCACTTACCGCTAAAGCCATCTATAGGAAAACGGCGGAAGCAAAGTTGTACACCTAATATAAAAAAAAAACTTTCGAAATAAAAGTTGTATGGTATGGAGGGAGACATACAGGGGTGACCTTTACTTGACCTTGAGACATCTACTTAAGGTCAGATAAAGGTTAACTTAAGTTTTTTAAATGGAAGTCCCAATTTTTTATTACATTTTCAGACTGTGCATGTTTAAGTGAACATTTTTTATATCTTGATAATTTTTTATAAAATCAATACTTTCCGAGATATTAGAGTTTCCAAAAATGAAAAATTGCTCAATTGACTTTTGATTGCGTAAACCACTTTTGGCGTTATCCAGGATCAACGACGTGGACGTAGTAGTAATCTAATCTCTTTTGGGGTGCTTAATTTCCGTGAGTTCCCTTGCCTCTCACGATTTACGTCTTAAAACATTTGTTCAAATTTGTGTCACCATTTACTTCAATACACATTTGGAACCTTTTACGCAATGCAATATTAGTTTTTGAAGAATTTCTTCAGGAATAGTTGCCAGAGCTCTGGTGATGTGATTTCTCATATCGACCGGATTCGTTGGCTCAGTATCCAAAACAATTCCTTTAATGTCCCCACAGGAAGAAATCACAAGAAGTCAAATCAGGAGAATTTGGAGGCCATCGGACATAATCTTATCCAGCGTTTAGGATATCTTTGATGTAAATAATCTCGCACAATGTTAGCTCTGTACGGAGGAGCACCATCGTGCTGAAACCACATTCGTTCCCTAGTTCTTAATGATGTATTTTTCAATAATTCATGTAGGTCATTTTGCAAGAACTGTAAATACATTTCTCGATTAAGATTATTTTCAAAAAAATGGGATCCAATAATTTGACCATCTAATATGCCACATCAAACATTAACTTTCCATTGATGCTGATGATCCATATGACGAATCCATAATAGATTAACATCTGAATAATAATGAGAATTGTAACGATTCAATTCTCCGGTATTCTGAAAAGTTGATTCGTCGCTAAATAAAACCTTGTCAAAAAATGTCGGATCTTCCAGTAATTTTTCCAAACTTCAATGACAAAATTGAACGCGTTCTTGTTTTTGATTTGCAGTGAGAGATTGATACAGAAAGTGGTATATCGGACCTTAAGTAGACGTCTCAAGGTCAAGTGAAGGTCATTGTACGTCCCCCTCTATACCATACAACTTTTATTTCGAAAGTTTTTTTGTAAAATTGCATATTTTCGAAATATTTCTCTGTTGAGATTAAAATGAACCCTGTGTATATATATACATATATATATATTGCACTCGTGCACTCCTAAGCCACACTCGCGCTCACGGTTCGCGGCACTCACGCGGGAAAGAACAACTCAGAAATGTATAAAAGCGAACGATTTATTATAGAATTATAGATACAGACATCAAAGCGACTTGACAGCCCGTAAACAACTCAGCGCCTGGCAACGCGTCAACAAGCGTCGCCAGGGAACGAGACTCATTCTTCGGTACGCATCTTCACTGCGTACCGGGTGACCAGGCGGGGGCGCAACACTGTAACACACTGTAACACACACCCACCCATACACAATATGTGTGTGTGTGTGTGTGTGTGTGTGTGTGTGTGTGTGCATATTGTTGCGCTCTCTCGCACAGTTATCTCACACACACTCGCGATCCGCGACACTCACGGGGAAGAAACAACACTGGGAATATAATTAAACGAACGGTTTATTCAAGAGAAATCTTTACAAGCGTTTTCGCGGTTTGACAGCTCGTAAACAACTCGCCTGGCAACGCATCAACAAGTGTCGCCAGGGAACTCATTCTCCGGTACGCATCTTCACTGCGTACCGGCTGACCAGGCGCGGGCGCAACAATATATACACATATGTACATACTATACAGGGTGTCCCTAAATTCGCGCCCACGGAGTACAAGGCGTGATACTTTAGGCTAAAAGAAATAACTTTTTCCTTTAGCAAAATTGCGTGCGATAAGTAGTTTTTGAAGGAGAGCAGGTTGAAGTAAACCAATAGACGTTCTGGTGTAAGTGGCGCTCAGGGCCGGCGCGCGCGCTTCGCTCACTTGTATCAAATTCTTGACTAGTATTTACAAGTAATGTTAATTTAAAATACTCTTAATCAGTCCTTTTTAGGGCCACATACACAATAAATAATAAAAAATAAAATAAAAATAAAAAATAATAAAAAAAATAATAAAATAATAAAATAATAATTAAAATAAAATCATAACTAAGATAAAAATAAATTCATAGTAAACTAATTATAACAAAGCATTAATGTTTTAACATTACTTGTAAATACTAGTCAAGAATTTGATACAAGTGAGCGAAGCGCGCGCGCCGGCCCTGAGCGCCACTTACACCAGAACGCCTATTGGTTTACTTCAACCTGCTCTCCTTCAAAAACTACTTATCGCACGCAATTTTGCTAAAGAAAAAAGTTATTTCTTTTAGCCTAAAGTATCACGCCTTGTACTCCGTGGGCGCGAATTTAGGGACACCCTGTATATACACACACACACATTGTGTGTGGGTGGGTGTGTGTGTGGGGGGGGAGGGGGAAGATATAGGTCAAGGAAATCAGAATACGGATTCACTTTTGAATGATCATAGTGTATGTATATTAATAGATTTAAAAAAAAAACATTAAAAGATGAGAAAAATGTTACGGACAATGCGAACATGTCCTCGCTTGCACCGAGACTCTTAAGCCGGGAGCACATAAAAAAACTTAAGCAGTAAACAGTAGAACTTAAGCGAATCGACCAATCACGGTCAATACTGCTTGTCGCTTAAGTTCTACTCCTTACTGCTTAAGTTTTTTATGTACTTCGACTTTACTTCTTCTTTCTTTCGCTCGCTACGCCATAGTGTGGCTTTTCTATGTAACATTGGCGCCCTTAAACTACATAACTACGACCCTACACATATGTGTATACAGGGTGTTTGATAATTCGAACGTCAACCGTAAAATGCAAGTAGAGTAGGTTAAACTGAGTAGAAAAGTCCTGTATCATTTTGCGATTTTCGTAATAATTAATGAGATATTAATTAAAGAAGATCGACCAATACGCGCGAATCTAAGCGCGCGGCGAGAAGAGACAACCCACGATTATTGTGTAGCGTTTGAGTGCGCGGGGAGAAGGAACAGCCTACCGAGAGGGAGAGAAAGAGAGAGAGAGAGAGATGCAAAACAATGCGAGAGAACAATTCGGGGCGGTCGCCGCGGTATTCTAGTATTACGCGCTTCTCGCAACGCTTTGTCACGCGCCTAAACAATCGCGTAACAATGGTTGTGGCTATCCCTTCTCCCCGCGCGCTAAAATGCTAGACAATAACGGTAGGCTGTTCCTTCTCCCCGCGTACTCAAACGCTACACAATAATCGTGGGTTGTCTCTTCTCGCCGCGCGCTTAGATTCGCGCGTATTGGTCGATCTTCTTTAATTAATATCTCATTAATTATTACGAAAATCGCAAAATGATACAGGACTTTTCTACTCAGTTTAACCTACTCTACTTGCATTTTACGGTTGACGTTCGAATTATCAAACACCCTGTATATTGTTACGCCCAGTATATTCACTTACTGCTAAATGGAATCTCGCATCGTCTTTCTGACAACAGTAGTCAAGGACAATGGCTCAAGAGAAGAACGAAATGTTTTCTTGATACTCCATACCAGGATTACTGTATAGTACACCATATAGTTATCTTAGATTATAAAGTATTTATTTGTAATACTAATGCTTACTGAACAGGAGCGTATCCCTTTTGATGATACGAGAATTAGGATCATAAGATATCTTATGCATATGTGACAGAACTTTTCAACCAGACTTTTAGAAATGAGGGCAATGGTATATCTAAATCGACTATTATTCGCACTGTACAAGGTTTGAAGAAACAAGTTTTGTTAAAGACTGTATTAGACAAAGTAGACCTACAACAGCGACAAATCTTGATAAAAAATTAAATATTTTGTAGCCTTTTGTTGAAGATCTGCGTAATTCAATTCGCAAAGTTGCACAACAACATCGCTCCTATGTCAGTCCATAATATTCTAAAAAAGGAGAAATTCCATCCATATAAGATCCGCCTTGTACAGGAATTTTACGAAGAGATGATGTTAAATATTGGTAGAAATCTTTTACTTGTAATAAACATTGTCTTTTTTTTAGATGAAACTACTTTTGAGTTAACCAGGAATGTAAAATCGGCATAATTGCAGATATTGGAGCGATAAAAATCCTAATTGAATGTACGAGGCACATACTCAGAATCCTGAAAAAGTCAACGTATGGGTTAGAATTTTAAATGACTGTTTCTCATTATTGGGCTTTTTTATATTGAAAGTAATCTAAGAGCGGAGAATTACTTAGCCATGAAATGAAATAGTTCCGGCAATATAATATATCACTCAAAACTTTAATGACATTTGGTACCAGCAAGATGGGGCGTTTACTACGGTTTACATGTACGCCAATATTTGAGTCAAGTTTCCCGAATAGGTGGATAGGAAGAAGGGGTTACATTAAATGGTCAACACGAATCACCCAATCTAAATCCATTCGACTATTTTTTATGGGGATATAAAAGGGTAGAATTTATAATACTAAATACACCTCGAAATCTTGATTTGCATCAATGAATTATAGATAAAAGACTGATATCCCATGAATTTTATAGAAATGCAGTCTCAAGTTTTTATAATTGTCTAGCACATTGTCAGACTGCAGAAGAATGTCACTTTGAACATTTGTTATAATGTCGTTTTAAAGTAGAAATTGTAATGTTTGCAGTACGCGCGAATAAGATCCAATGCTAATGGTACCAGATGGAACTCGTCGACAATTGGGGGAGATAAGCACTCACACATGCACGCACGCACGAACGCATACACAAAAGAGGTGTAAATCCGATCTTGCACGGTACACGTTAGGTGATGCTAATATCGACAATACTGTAACTTTCAAACCTCATAATTTGGAAAGTACTTAATGAAAAATAACTCTATTATAGTGTTTTGGAAAACTCTTGAGATGCTACAATGTAATGAAAAGTAGGGGGTTCCATTTAGGAAATTGAAGGTGACCTTCACGTGACCTTAACAACATTCTTCAAGGTCATAATAATAATAAACCCTACAACGTTTGTCTGAACCTATTTTGTCAGAAATTCTTGTTTTTTTAAGATATTTAAGGGATCCGGGACTTTTTGTACACCCTGTATATTGTATATACAGGGTGTCCCATTTTGAATGCCCCACGCAAATATCTCAAAAACTATGAAAGAACTATGAAAAAATGTTTCAAATAAAAGTTGTTTGACTCGAAGGGGGACATAAGACAGTGCCATTGATTTAACCTTGAAAAATTATTTAAAGGTCACGTGAAGGTCAATTACAATTTCTTAAATGGAACCGCCTATCTTTCATTGCATATTCTTATAGCTTACCTCGAGAGCTTTCCAAAACTTTATAACAAAGTTATTTTTTATTAAATACTTTTCGAATTATAAAACTTGAAAGTTGCAATACCGCCGACATTAGCATTATCCAACGTGTACCGCACGAAGGTTGCGCGTCAATATTTATACCTCTTGTGTGCATGCGTGCGTGCGTGCGTGTGTTGAGAAATTAGGCCAAGAAATGTGCAAATGCTGGGCTGTTTACTTCAACGCAAAAAACCTGATTTTGAAAACAATTTTCTGTCCTCTGCAATATTGCCACCGCACAAAATACACTTAACTTAAGATGTTAAGAAAGAATAAAGATCTATTTTGTCTTGTGTAATTAATAAATACACTTTTGGGTAAAGCTTTATAATATTTATAATTAATATATTTATTTAATTTAATAATATAACTTATTTATTTGTCTAAACCCGTTCTACCTTTTTATAAACGGTGTTAACATTTACACGGGACACTCAGGGTGACCCAGAGTAATAAAGACAATTTTTGTGTGCAGACATAGGAGATTAAACTGAGTCGAAAAGTTCTTTACCATTTTGCAATTTTCTCAATAGTTAACGAGTAAAGAATAATAATAAATTACCACATTAGCCCAACCTATCGCCGAATGCCAAAGTGCGGCGAGATGCGGCCGTCCAGCCATTGAGGTTACTAAGCGCGCGACGAGTTGTTTATCAACACACGAGCGACACCACTTGTAATAAACAACTCCCCGCGCACCTTGCAACCTCAATCGTTGGGCAGCCGCATCTCGCCACGCGCTGGCATTCGGCGATAAACTGGGCTGATGAAGTAATTTATTATCATAAATTACTTCTTAACTATTACGAAAATTGCAAAATAATAGAGGACTTTTCGACTCAGTTTAGTCCTCTATATCTGCACACAAAAATTTCTTTATTATTCTGAGTCTTTATTATTCTGGGATCCTGAGTGTCCCGTGTAAATGTTAACACCACTCATAAGGAGGTAGAATGGGTTTAGATGAACAAATAAGTAAGTTCCATACTGTTTTACAATATTCAATAATAGTTGAGATATTAAATGTCAACATATCAAAAATAATATACATATATAAATATTAAAAGTCATACTTAGATGCGTTTCAGCTCACTGAGCCCTCTTCAGTAACATGATTTCGAGAATGTGTAAAAAAGTCGTAGTCAAATTTTAAAAAATTGGGTGATGGAACTGCAATCGCATTGTCGTGGGAATGCCGTAGTCATGTTTTAAAGAATAGATATCGAAAACTCCCTCAAGTTGGATATATCCGTGAAGTGATGACCGTTAATAGAGCTCACTGTTCTGTTCTTCATAGTTTTTGAGGATGAAAGATATAAAATATGTCTATGTTGGTGTTAAGATTGAAAGCGACTCCTCTCGTAAATATTTTTGCATTAAATTAGATTTAAAGCAAAGATTTAAAGAAATATGTACAATTTTATATGTGAGATTATCCTGTACAATTCCAATGGACTTATTAATATACAATAAACTGCAAAAGATATTAAAAAAGTATAAAATACAGAAGCAAAATGAATATGAATATGAAATGCAATAGGAAAAATGCAATAGATGGCATAATGCGAGACAGAAAAAATTAAGAGTGCTATAACAAACGAATTACAATATATTTTTTTTTAAATTTCGAAAATATAGGCAAACTTCAGCAGCAGAAATTCAATACGCATTTATATAATTGTTATTAATTATTAATTATGAAAAGTTCCAAAATTAATAAATAATGAATTTTTTATATATAGTATATTAAAAGTGAAACAGGCGCGCTAAGTGTGCTATTAAAGATACGAACGTGTTTGTTTTCAAATTTTATATAAATACTCAAACTGTAAATTTTCGTGAATATATATGAATATCCTTCAAGAGAGTATTTGTTATTTCCAACTGCAGGAAAATAAGAAGAATCGATCGAACGGGTACAAATGGCGTATGTATGGAGGCGTTTGTTAATTTTTGAAAATGATTTAACGTAACTTTATCATACACAGTTGAATTCGTAAAAAAATAATCTTTAATTTTTTTGGAAACAAAAGCAAAAATTGTGAAAAAACTCTCCTGGCAACGCATCAACAAGCATCGCCAGGGAACGAGACTCCGGTACGCATCTTCACTGCGTACCGGGTGACCAGGCGCGAGCGCAACACTATAAATGTTAGGGATTGTAGCGAAAATCTGTTCCATTTTTTTCTGAAAGTAGCCTAGTGCGGAAGCTACGCCATACCATAATTTGTTTGGTTTATATGTATAGTTCTTTGTGTGTGCTGAGCGTGAAATAATCTTTACTACTTTCCTCCAAATCAACTTGTGCGTAGCTTCCTTCAGGTCTATTTTCGAGAAAATCTTACCCCCTTGAGCATCAGCTATCAGATGATCAATGTGAGATAATGGATGTCTATCGATTACTATTAACGGATTTACAGTTATTTTATAATCACCGCAAATTCATACCGTGCCGTTGGGTTTCATTACTGGAACGATAGATGTCCTCCACTCGCTTACTTCTACCAGCGTTAATATATCTTTAACTAAGCAATCAATTTCCACTCAATTTTTCTTTTAAGGCAAAGGATACGCTTCTTAGCTTTAAATAGACTGGCTTTGTTCCGTCTTTTAAATGTTTAAATTTAAAAGTACCTTTGTTAAACGTTCCTAACCACGGAGTAAATAAATCGGCATGCTTTCCGAATATTTTGTTCCGTATAAGGTTTCTAAATCATTTTTATTTTTTAAGTAATTTAAATTACTATTTGTGCGAATTTTTTCCTTTGATTGCTCAATGCCTAAGAGCCACAATCCTAATTTTGCAAGCCATTCACGCCCCAGAAGTGGTAATCCTGAGCCCTTCGTTACATATAAGTTTGCCGTGGTTTTGATTTTACCGTATTCAATCTTTACATTTTTTAATACTCCTATCGGTCTACTCTCCGCGCCGCAATAATAGTTAATTTTCAAATTATATTCTTCAATTTGTTTTTCCAAAAAAAAAAATTATCATAGTCTCTTTTATTTATTATAGTGATTTCTGCACCCCCGATTTCTACTTTTACTTTTAGGAATTGCGGCTCAATTTTTTGCGCGTCGGAATCATAACTTCCGCTGTCTTTTATTGAAAATAAATTTTCAAACCAGTCTGCATCAAAGTTGTTCGTTTCTGTGTCCCCTTGTTACGATGAAGATTCTTCCTCTTGGATGGTTTTTAGCGTGGCTTGCTTTTTGCTTCTACACACTACTTGGAGATGACCTCTCTTACCACATCGTGCACAGTTCTGGCTCTTATGCCAGTAATTATCGGGTGTATGAAATCCCTTTCCACATCGATAACAGGGATTTTGTGACGTAGAAGTGTTGGTTTTATTTGGGTTTTGCACGTGCTTAGCTTGGAATGTTCCCCTTGAACGCTTGTTGGTTGACACGTCCGGCTGGCGTGATTTTCCTTGCTTGTGGCCGTGTTACTCTTTCACTGATAGGCGTAGTACCTCCTGTTTACTTTCCGTGACTTCCCGATTTCCTTGAACTGCTCTTGCCGCTACTTTCGTTTCTTCCCAGGCTGCTGCTGTTAAGGCGTTCTCGAGCGTTAATTTTTCAATCTTGAAGAATGCTTGTCGAATATCGTTATCCCGCATGCCGTTTAATAATTGGTCCTTTACCGTGTCGTTTACGTCGGCAAAATTGCAATCCACTGCCATTTCTTGTAGTGTCGCTGCAAATTGTCCTATTGACTCTTCCGCTAATTGCTCTCTTCGCCGAAATTGTGATCTCAGCACTGTTTCGTTCACTTTAGATTTAATGTACGCCGTTACCTTTTTTGATGTCTGACAGTGGAACTTCGTTTATTTTTTTTTTTTGGTGTACAGCTTCTTTTTATTTTCGCATATATTTTCGCATTTATCTTAGAAAGGAAGATGGCTCTTTTCTTATCGGTATCAGTGACGTCACAATGAAGTAGAAGTCCATCCGTTCGACAAATTGCTCCCAGTTGTCAACGACAATTTCGAAGTCTACTTTTGCTGTGAATTCCATCTTTCCCCTGTTCCCACTTGGTCGCCTCTGTTTTTTACTCCGCTTGCTTTTGTGCTCCCCCTACGTTCTTCTTCTCCTTCCTTGTCTTCCGCTCCCACTACTTCACTTTCCACCAGTGCTTTTAATTATCTTCGCAATTCATCTAGATATAGCGATTCATTTACCGTTCCCGTTCTTCTTCTCAACTATCTGATCACTTCTGCTTTACTCAGATTATAGATTCACGATATTCCCTTCGAGTGTTTAGTTTCACTCGACATCTGTGTTTTATTGTCGCTATTATGATATTTTAAGGTTCTTCTTTTACCTCGTCGTCACTGTAGTATATGAGTGACACTTTATTTCAATACCAACTATGATATACCTACATGGGCCGGAAGCCTGCTGTCGCTGTCGTGCTCCGCGCGCGTACTCCCTTCCTCACTTCTACATGCATACACTCATACATACACTTCGCATACACTACAAGCGTCATAGCGTCTTTCAAGATGTTGACCCATATCCGGAGCCGATACCAAGTGCGTTCGACTCGCTACACATCCCTACTCCTTGTGTTTGCGAGACAGAGTGTCTGCACGTCCTTCCATAAGCCCTATGTCTTTCCTTCACTTATTCCTCTCAATTAATAAAAATCTGGGAACAATAAAATAAATACTTCATTTTTACTCTATACTCACTTTTGTGAATATATTTTTGTATTCAAGCTAATTTTTTAAAGTATTGTTAAATTTCTTTTTTATTTTGTTTATAGCAGCGGTTCCTAACCTGGGGTCCGCAATGTCTTTATAGGGGGTTCGCAAAAATTCAAGAAATAGCAGAGAAAACACAAAGTTTACGAACTTATGTATAATCATCATATAGGCAGTAATGCAAAAACAATCACATGCAGTACATGGACCGTTTATGTCATGCGTTTGTGTGCATGTGGTCGAGCGGCACTTGGCTGCGCGCACATAGACGCATGAGATAAGCAGTCCTTAATTGTGTGGGTCTGTAAGTCGCGTGTCACTTTTTTCTTGCATTACTGCGTATGAGTAGATTATAGAAGTTAAAGAAATACATGTAATTTACATTGCATTTGCATTACTAAATACTTAGAGGGCACAAAAATAATGTAATGAGAAGGGATCCGCATCGTGAAGAAGGTTAAGAACCGTTAGTTTATAGGATTCTTTTTCTTTTGAGTAAGTATTAATGTCACTCAATAAATCTTCTACTTTCCTAATGTAAAAATTTTTCTAGAGCTACAGTCATTTCTTTACAGTATCATTTCATACAGTACATTTCTTTTATCTACACGTGTAAAAATGCAGAGCAATATCCTTAATTTTAATTCTTTTGATTGGTAATGTTGAAATTCTTGACATCACAATTTTTATAAAAGAATAATTCCAGAAATGATTTATATAAAAGAATAGAAAAATGGAATCAATTCCCACAAAAATTCTGAGTTACTTGATGGAGCATTTCTTGAGATTTCAAGTGAATTCATTAAATAATGTTTATACGTCGTACGTTATAACGGTTATACGTCGCCGAAACAGCATGAATGTACCTCTCTAGTACGCGCATGCGCATCGGACAAGAACCTGACCAATAGGAATCGAGCACAGAAGAGCATGCAGCGACGCTCATCATTATACATTTTTTATGTTCATAGTCTGTAATAAATTTTGAACATAGTCCAACGCAGAGACTGAGTTTGTATATCTTATTTATCCCACACGCAACAAGAAAACGCTACACCCTTGTAGGGACTTGGTGATATACTTCGTGTCCCAAAATCTCAAGACGTGTCGGGGTTTCACAAAGTAACGCACTTGTAGGTAAAAGTAACTGACTCTTTATTTGCTCGACCGTACAGGACGGAAGTCCAGATTGCAGTGACCACGTGCTCACACGCTTAGTAACAAATGCCGCGCAGGGCGCACAAATATGGCGGACATAAAGTCCCCACAGTACTCCCCCCCGAGTGACAACGAGTTACACAGAAATATATTATATTATATTATACGCACTATTTCTATTACTAATACTGTACATGTTTAACTTAATGCTAGGTTAATAACTATTTTCAACGTGGTGGTTTTATAATTAACTTATATAATAAAATACTTAAAAGCTAAAAACAAAATTTTTTTTCTTAGACTAAACGCTATTCCGCGAATGAGATCTTTTTTGGTCGCGCATAAGTCTTTGATGCTACATGAGAATCCTTAGACGGAGTAGACGCTGAGATTTTATCCGCTACATAGTCACTAGAGTTATCAGGTACAAAGTATGCTGGTTTTAGATTCTGAACAGATACGTTTCGTTTAGTACCGTTTACATCTATATCAAAATTGCGGTCGGAAACGCGCTCAATAACACGATGCGGACCAGTGTAGGGGCGTTCAAGCGATTTTTTAAGGCCTCCCACACGCAGGAATACATGAGTACATGTATGCAGGTCTTTGAAAAAGAATGCGCGTTTTTTGTGTTTATGGTGTACTGGCACAGGTTTTACACTACGCATGTATTCGCGAAATTCTTCGATGAATACGTGAGGGTTAGGAGTGAAGTCATCGGGAAGAACGAATTCCCCGGGAATACGTAGGGTTGTTCCATAGACATATTCGGTCGGAGATGCGCCAGTATCAAGACGGACTTGAGTGCGTAGACCCAAAAGCACAGTCGAAAGCACTCGTGACCAATCTGTGTCCGCGTGACACATAATTGCGGCTTTAAAACTGCGATGCCACCGTTCAATCATGCCGTTAGAGGCAGAGTGGTAGGCAGTAGTACGAATTCGATGACAGCCGATAAGCTGAAGCAATGCTGTAAAAAGTTGCGACTCAAATTGACTCCCTTGATCAGTCGTTAAAGTTTTGGGAGCTCCGAAATTTGCGATCCAGCTGTCGTAGAACAGCTGTCATATGCACATGTTCGAAGCGGCCGTCTGGCGTGATAAACTGCTTGGGAGTGAGTTGAACGTGACGCGAGATTTTTGACTGCTGACAGTCTAAACAATGTTTGCACCATTTAGCGATATCGCGATGCATGTTGGGCCATACGTAACGTTGGCATATGATGTGATCTGTAACCTTAGCACTTGGATGAGCCCCGTTGTGAAACATATGAAAAACGCGCTCGCGTAAAGATGCAGGAATATAAGGACGGATTGCCTCACCGGTTATTTCGCAATGAAGGGTGGTATGCGTGAGACCCCATTGAATGCGTCTCAAAGCTAAAGGATAATCCGGAGTTTCGCGAATGGTTTGCAGTTCATTATCGCGCTCTTGCTCTTCGGCTAATTCATTTAACTCGATTTCCACGGGCAACCGGATGGTTTCAGCGCGGAACAGAGAGTCAGCTACCACATTCTTGTTTCCAGAGAGGTGTACGATACACGTTGTGAATTGCGATATGAATGAGAGCTGCCTTTGCTGGCGAGGCGAGACTTTCTCAGAGCGCTGCATGAATGCATAAATAAGCGGTTTATGGTCCGTCACGATTTTGAAACTACGACCATCAAGGAAGTATCGAAAATATTTTATAGCTTCATAAATCGCGGTTAGTTCCCGATCATAAGCACTGTAATTGCGTTGTGACGGGCTGAATTTGCGTGAAAAGAATGCGAGAGATTTCCAGACATTGTCAAGATGCTGCTCGAGAGCTGCTCCCATGGCAAAATCAGACGCATCAGTGACTAAGCGTATTTCTGCCGTATCATCTGGATGGGAGAGCATGGTTGCCTGCGCGAGATCTTTCTTGCACTTTTGAAAAGCTTCTTTGGTGATTGATGTCCATGCGATGACGCGTTTATCGTTTTTTCGCGACTCATGGAGATACTCGTTGAGCGCTGGCTGCATCCCGCATGCTTTTACGATAGAAATTGACGAGACCTAAGAAACGGCACAATTCGATGATTGTGCGCAGTCGAGGAAACTCGGAAATGGCTTTGATTTTATTAGCATCAGGTTGGCATCCTATTAATTGTGTGGCCAAGGAATTGTAATTCTGCCTTTCCGAAAAGACATTTGTCGATATTAAGGCGCAGACGAAATTCTTTTAGTCGTTGAAAAACTATACGTAGATGTTTTTCGTGCTCTTCAAGTGTTGTCGACGCGATGAGAATGTCGTCGATAAACGCGAACACAAATTCTAGATCACCTAGTGCGCGAAAGATCTGTCGCTGAAAGGTCTGACTGGCATTTCTAAGACCAAAGGTCATAAATTTATACTCAAATAATCCGAATGGCGTAATGATAGCCGTCTTAGCGATATCTTTGGGCGATTGGAATTTGGTGATAAGCTTGATGAAGATCAAGTTTAAAGAAGATAGTTTTTCCACGAAGAGCAGTCATGAATGTGTGGCACGGGAATTTTGTCCGGAATCGTTACCGCATTTAGTCGACGATAATCGCCGCAAATTCTCCACGAACCGTCTTTTTTCAGAACCATATGTATCGGGCTCGCCCATGGACTGCAGGATGGTCTGCAAATACCGAGTTCAACTAGCCGTTTAAATTCGGTTTGGCTGCTTTTAGTTTGCAGGGCGCTAGTCTCTTGGAACGCTCTGCCACTGGAGGGCCTGTCGTGATAATGTGATGATATACATCGCTTTTGTCAATCAAACCCGTTTGTTCAAGACCCGTTAATTCCGGGAATTTCGCAAGAATATGCGCGAATCGTGTGGCAGGTTTAATTGTGCTAACAGCGAATGCTGGAGCTGGTTTGACACTTCCTTTGATGAAAGTATTAAATTGAGGATCTATAAGTCTCTGATTTTTAAGATCGGGTAAGAGACCATAATGTTTGATCAGATCGGCCTCTATGATTGGGTACGGAACTGACGCTACGCAAAAATTCCATGTAAGAGGACGTATGCCGAGATGCAGTGTCCGAAACGATTCACCATAAGTGTTAATCTGAGTGTCATTTGCCGCGTAGAGCTTGAAACTACTGGGTGCCTTAATAGCCGCGTCGCCTACAGGCAATAATGAAATGTCCGCACCGGTGTCAACGAGAAACGTTTCCGCCGTGACATGATCGCGAACGTGGAGGCGCACGCTTGAAACCCGACCTGCTACACTCGCCTCCGTGGTAGCAGATCTCACTACCCCCCCGAGCCGGCATCGGCTTGGGGCCACGAACAGGGAGATTTGTCGGTACCCTTACATACTCGCGCTTTGACGCCGAATGTTCGATGCGCCCAACAGACCTTTGGACGTCTGCTCTTGGAGCGCTTACGGTTCCTATCCGGTGAATTTCTATTACGCGATTTTGATCTACTCGATCGTTGAACTTGAGCCGAAAGAGCCGCCAATTCTTTAGCAAGGCGATCGATTTTGCCCTCAAGGTCAGAGGAACGCGATTCAGTGGTTGTGGCGACGGCTAGGCATCTCGAAGAGTCCTCTGCTGTCTCGGCTGTTTTATCGGCCATTCTAGCTAACTTATTCAAATCCGCAATTTCTGAAGTCACGAGGATACTTCGGGTATGCTGTGGTAGATATTCGAAAAAGATCGTCTTCAAGACCGACTCATCGCAGCGTTTGTCGGGATTTAAATTACGTAATCTGCTGAGAATTTGCGAGGGTTTTCCGGACGTGAGGACTTGCCCTTTCAATAATTTACGAAGCTGACTTTCAGCCGATGCTGAAAAATTCTCGATTATCCTCTCTTTGAGCCTCGAGTAAGATTCGAGCGGATCGGACTCTGCAATGAGATCACGGCAACATGCTATTGCTTCCGCGTCTAATGACATGATTACATAGTGGGCCTTAGTTTTTTCATCCGTTATGCGTGCGGTAGCGAACGTGGCTTCGACCTGAATAAACCATATCACCGAATCACTGATGAGATAAGGCGGGATTTTTGGAATCCGGTACGAATCTACACGCGACGTTCGAACCGGCCTGAACTTGGGTCCTCTGTACTTCTGCCTGAAGATTGGCCAGTTGCTCTTGCAACTGCTCTACCGTGGGAGATGACATGTTACCTGCCTTAATTTGATATAGCCTTAACGCATGCGCGCGTACACAATCGCTGTGTCGATTCTTATTAAACTAGGTCGCGTTCGTAAGAAACGAGCACGCGCAAATGTGAAAAGAGCTTAACGCCGTAGAAAGTTTCCACGCGAAGCAAGTTCCACCCACACCTATGTGTGTAGTTTTTCGGTAGTGAAGCCCCCCCGTAGGGAGGGCGGAACACACTGCCTCCACGCGTATACTTTTCAATGCAAAGTGAGGTTTCATTTTAAGACAGATTATTAGAATGTTATCTGTACGAAAATCTATTGTATACTAATTTACTTTCGGATTCCTTTTCAAAGTCATAGAAATATCAACAATAGTAGGAATGCCATATACACACAAAGTGTCGTTACACACACAGTTTCTTGCGATGAGAAGCATTAAAATTTTGAAACTTAAACTTGTTATATCTCCTAAACCAATGTCGTCCCGGACTTGGTTTTTGCGGAGATTTACTCAGAATAACTTCCTCTACAACATATCCAAAGAGCGATGAAATCGATGAGGTGTACCGTTTTCCGAATAATTACCCAAATTTCTCTTTAAACCGTGTGCAATTATTGCAAGTCGCGCAGAGTCGCGCGAGTAAACTTTTCTGACGTACGCAACAATATTTTTCGATATTTTAGTTCACTTCGAGTCATAGTAATATTATAATCAGATATCTAACATAGATATCTAACATTTTCTTAAGGTAGCACCGGCATTTGGTATCGTATCATGCGGGCGCTTCCTAGGAGTGCCCATTTGTTTCGTTTGAATGTAGCTATTAATTACAAATAAATATGCTTTCCTAGTTTCCCGTATAATACTAATAATCAATAAAAACGAAAAATCTAATTATCAACAATCTAATTTTTTTTTCATTAAGTTGCTTTCATTGCTCGTATTGAAATAGCCACTTCTTGAATGCAATGTTGCCATATCTCACAGTATGCGCAATAGCTACTGTTGAGCGAAGTTACTGTATTCTACATATTTTCAGCTTTCTTTTCTTTAATATTTCGTCGATAACATATAATTTTCTTGAAGTTCTTATAATCTTTATGAAATAATCTACAATCATCTATTTTTGGATAGAAATCTATTTTTTTATAACAAAGAAAGAGTAATTTACGTTTGCCATCCCATAAGGAACCATGTAAAAATGAAAGAAATTTGATCGAGTTTTTCTCGGAATTTGAGTCGATAAGCTGTCTCGAAATATATTTTACCCATTAATTTTCAATAAAATTATCTACATTCTGTTCAATTTTTAGAAGATTCTATTTTTTTATTGAAAATCGTTTCTAGACTCTGAGAACTTTATGTGACGACTTCATGAGCCGAAAACTTCATGTTGACGAATTCATAGTGGCGACATAGGTTATAACGGTAGGAATAAGAACTGTAAGGCATGAAAAAGAGATGTAACAGTCCAAAATATTCTTGCGCTATATGCCGTAATTATTCACTGTATCCTAGTGTTGTTACATGTGATATGTTTATGAATTCCTTAAAAAACTCCAAGAAGATTAACAAGAGATACACTATCTAAATCACTCCTTTCAATAACTATCAAATTGCGTGTTTTCCCACATAAGTATCACGTATTATTTTATGGCTATTTGTTAAGCGTCAAGGGAAAAGAATAGTTGTCGGAGTATTTTGAAGGTGTTCTTTAAATTTAGATTGTTTTTTATTTAAATATCTTTTTATTTATTTAAATACGAATAGTGCAAGAACTTTCGTTTGTGTCATTTTTCTCGCTGTTGACGTCACAATTCCAACGTAGCCGCGGCGAATACCCAGGAGCCTTAACTAATTATTTTTTATTGTTATATTTGTCACTGAAGAGAGCTTTGTAAGGCGAAACGCGTTTGACTTTGATTTATAATATATTTAATAATGTTTATCGACACTACTTGGTTTATTTTGTTTATTGCTCGCGAAAAAGGCATTGCGGTTATATCGATTGTTTTAAATCTAAACGAGCATTAAAGATATTAACAATTGAAAGGAGAAAAACAGGCCAATAGGTCGAACGATCTAGCCAAAACAAGGGATGTCTTTTAAAATATTCAAAAAGATTTAAAGATTGAAAGATTTAACTAAATTTATTCCAAGTACATAGATACACATGTGTACGTTTCGACTTCACTGAGTCTTCATCAGCACCCGACCAAAATATTAAAATAATTTAACATAAAATAAAACGTTGTTTAAGTATACAAAAGTTAAAAATAAAAATACAAACGCAATCATGTCACAAATAAGAATCAAAAATTAAAACCGAACGGTATGTTGGGGGTCATTAGTATAGTCGAAATAACGATCTCCTTACAAAAATGTTATAGTAAAAATTATCAACTGTGTATGAACTTATTACTCGTTTTATGGCGAGAATATGTTGGTCAATCAATAGATTCATGACGTCATTTTGTTCTTTACGCTGTGGACGTCCAATGTTTGAATCGGAGATGTATGGGAGATCGTATTCTAAGTCAAACACGGAAAATACATGCGTTATGAACATGATATTAAAGGGTGTAACATTATAGTAGTGTTATGAAGATACAGAAAATAAGTGGCAAATAGTCAAAATATCTGTCGACGGCTGGACCCGGATACAATAACGTGTTATAGAATATTAAAATACAAAGGAGTCATGCTAGCGTGTTACAGTTCGAAACGATCACTAATATCGAACGCACAGTGTATAACAAATTGTAATACTTTCCGCTTAGGTCACTGTTCGTAAAATATTAGAAGAGGGAAGATTCGCCAGGTCGTTTATGATATTTATGTACGCATTGTTTAATAATTTGGTATCTTTGTGGGAATTAATCGCATGTGTCTGGCTCTTGATGTGGATAATTTCACTGATTAATCTTTTCTGTTGATTATGTTCCACATCAAGAACCCTTACGTTATCCCAATCGAATTCATGGTCAAAATCTATAATATTGTTGCACTCGCGCGCAGCTCCGTGGAACTCATGCGCTCGCACACACACTCGCGCCGGACTCGCGGAAAGGAACAACTCGAGGGTTGTAAAATAGAGAACGATTGTAGAACCAGAAATACAGACATCCGTTCGGCTTGACCGCCAAACCAACAACACCAGGCAACGCGTAAACAAGTGTCGCCAGGGGACGAGATTCATTCTCCGGTACGCATCCACTGCGTACCGGGTGACCAGACGCGGGCACAACAATATGTTCTGGTATTACTGACAAGGGAAGTGTCACAACTGTCCGAAACCGATTTGATTCTCCTTTAAATATGTTATATATACAAATCTAAGAGACATGTATTTTTTTATATGGGCAGATTTTGACTTTTAAGGGGTAAAACACTCCTTTGGAAAAAAACGGTTTTTATCTTTCAAGGTGAATATCTTTGAAACTATTAAAGATAGAAAAATTCAAACGGGGTATTAAATGGTTTGATGAGTACTATAAAATAATGCAAAAAAAATTTTTTTTTTAAATCTAACCTCTTTAACTTTTTTTTCAAAATTTTGTTTTTACCAAATTAAAGGTTTTTTTTTAACGAATTCATCCATGTATATTAAAGTTATGTTGCATAATATCATTTTCGAGAAATCATTATAAACTTCTCCGTATATACGTTATTCGTGCTCGTATCGTACTTATTATGTGCGTAAGTGTAATAATTATCGAAATAAGATATTTAAAAAAATGTTAAAGGAGGTGGGTGAAGATCGGCCATTTTTCGCCCATTATAATCGTGAAAATTGAAAGTTTTGATTTAGGCCATTTTATTATATTTATATTAAGTTCAAGTATCTTTATTTACATCTACAATAAATTGATAAAAAAAATAGCAAGTATCAAGAAAAAACCTTCAAACTTGGCATGTTTATTGAATTTTAGCCATTTTAAGCGTTTTTTTAATCTTTTATTTTGAAAAATTTCTTTAGGCGCTTTGTGCACCACAATATATATATATTTTAATATATATATATATATATAGGTATATTGTTGCGCCCGCGCCCGATTATCCGGTACGAATGAAGATGCGTACCGGAGGATGTTTCCTGTTCCCTGGCGACGCCTGTTTGCGCGTTGCCAGGCGCGTTGTTGTCATGCTGGTTGTTGACTGAGCTGTCAAACTAAACGGACGCTTGTATTATTCTTTCGGCATTAAAACCGTTCTTTAATTAATTACCGGAGTGTTTATTCCGCCTCGGCGGGGAGTGCAGTGAGCGCGAGTGTGCGTGCGCCGGTGTCATTACTTTTCGGCGCGGAGGCGCAACATTTTGGGGGCTCGTCCGAGTTTCGGACGGAAGACGAGCTATTGTGTGAAACTGCGAGGGGGATGGCGACAGCGCATTCTCCGGCGAAGACTCGCTCCCGAGCCGCGGTGACGGCTGCGACGGAGCCGGGTCCTCTCGAGGCCGTCCTCCAGGAGCTCCGACAGCTGCGCGAGGAGCGGCGACAGGAGCAGATGCAGTTCCAGCGTTTCCGGGACGACGTGGAGGCGCTCTTCAAGGAACACGACGCGGCTTTCTCGCGCCTCGAGGAGCGGCTTACCAACAACCAGATAAGTCCTTCTAATAATATTTCTTGTGGCGAAAGTTTTCCTACGATGTCGCGTTTGGCCGGCGCGGGCGAGGGCGTGTGTGCGGGGCACGCGGATGCGGAGCGAGTTCCGGCGTGCGAGAGCAGCGTGCGTTCCGGGGTAAGGATAAAGCCGGATACATTTGACGGGTCGGCTTCGCTACGAGAGTTTCTGCTACAATTTGATTTGGTCGCGCGCGCGAATCGTTGGGACGAATCTTTGAAGGCGATCGCTCTCGCGTCGAGCTTGCGGGGGAAGGCGCGCTCGGTCCTTGAATCCGTTCAGGACCTGGAGAATTTGGAGTTCGCCGAGCTAAAGGCCCGTCTCGAACTGCGTTTCGGAGAAAGTCTTTCGGCGCAAACATGCTATGTGCAATTTGCGAGCCGGAGGCAGAGGGGAAGATTTCGCCGCGTTCGGGGGGGAGTTGGAAAGACTCGCGCGTCTGGCGTACCCCGAGTGCCCATACGCGGTGCGCGAAAAGATAGCGTGCGCGCAGTTTGTTTCGGCGCTCTCCGACAGCCATGTGAGGAGAACTCTCCAGCTTGAGGGAAACTCCTCTCTGAGGGCGTCAATCGAGCGTGCAAAGGCCATTAAAATCATTTTGGGGGAGGGCCGCGAGAACTCGTTACAGCGAAGACCGTTATCAAATTTTGAAAAGGAAAATTCGTCCGGAGGAGGGGCGAAGGGTTTCTCTGCGGGGAAAGAAGGAGAGGGTGAGAGCCGGGGAAGCGGACGCTCTGGGAATGGGGGAGGTCCCGGAGAGTGCTGGTCCTGCGGAGGAAGTGGGCATTTCCGTGCGGAGTGCCCGTCGAAGGAGGGAAACCGGGTCTAGTTAGACTTGAACCCGTTGGAAAAGTTTTGTTTGAGGTTCTTATGTTTCCGAGTTACTGCGTTCTTTTTTTTTCTCTTTTAGGAAAGGAAGGTTCGAGCCTCAAAGCAGAGTGGGACCGGCTGGGGACCTGGAGCTGGAGCTGACCTTCCTTCCTGCCTTTGGTTCGTGAAGTACTGTTTCCGGTAAAGAAGACTGCCTCGCCCACGGTTTTTTACCCTGTGTTTTTTCCGTGGGACTCAGGGCGAATGCCGAGGCAGGGACTTGGGGAGTCCTGCGGGACGTTGGTGCCACAGGGCGAAAGTCACCCCCCTTGTCCGAAGAACGAAGACTCAAGAGTCAAGACGCAAGAGTCAAGACTCAAGAGTCAAGACGCAAGAGACAGGACTCAAGCATCGAGAGGGACATGGGCGGCGGAGAAGAAGGTCGCGGAGCGGCTTCTCCCTGGGAGCCGGTAGGGGGCCAACTCGATACCCGTGAGGAGGGTTGAGCCACCCTGGAGCCGGTTGGGAGAAGGTCGCGAGGCTGGAGCCGGTTGGGGGTCTACTTGGAGTAGAACCGCCCTGGAGCCGGTTGGGAGAGAAGAAACTTCTTCTGCCCCTCAAGGATTGTCGGGGGCGACAATCTGAGAAGAAGGGGGGCAGTGTTGCGCCCGCGCCCGATTATCCGGTACGCAATGAAGATGCGTACCGGAGGATGTTTCCTGTTCCCTGGCGACGCCTGTTTGCGCGTTGCCAGGCGCGTTGTCATGTTGTTGTTGTTGACTGAGCTGTCAAACTAAACGGACGCTTGTATTATTCTTTCGGCATTAAAACCGTTCTTTAATTAATTACCGGAGTGTTTATTCCGCCTCGGCGGGGAGTGCAGTGAGCGCGAGTGTGCGTGCGCCGGTGTCATTACTTTTCGGCGCGGAGGCGCAACAATATATATATATATATATATATTTTTTTTTAATACTAGAATAAGTAAGCTTACAAACTAGCACTCATTTGTTTTGGTGCGTAGAGCGCGTCTATGTGATACGAAACAAAACAGTTTGTCCGCGAGTTAACTACGTACACGGCGCGTGCATGTTCGAATTTGTCTGGAGCTCATACGTATCGCTTAATTCTACTTTTAATATTTATTTGGTTTTGTGGATACATATTTACGTATTATTTGTGTGATCCCTATATTTTATCGAAAAATAATGCCTGGAACTCAGTGCGATTCTTGCAAAAAGTGGTTAAAAACTAAAAGTGATTTTCACAAAAAACCTAACATTTTCACTTCGGCTAGGTATAAATAATAAGAAAATAATAATATATTACGAATTGGCCGATGGGCGAAAAATGGCCGATCTTTACCCACCTCCTTTGTAAGAAAATAAGCTTCTATTTGTGGCGATAAAAAATTTTTGAAATTTTGAAAAAAGAGTGATGGAAATATTTTAAAAATTAAAAAAATTTCTTTTGCACTGTTTTATAAAGTACTCCTAAAATCATTCAACTTTTATTACATGATATTTTTCTAGCATTACAGATTATAAAAAATATTAAGAATTAGGGTAGTTTTTATTATACCTTCTTAAAGTTATTAAAACCGTTGTATTCATCTCTGTACCTACATTATTTCCTTATAATATCTTAAAATTATTTTCTCTTACAACTATTTTCGTTCCAACGTTCTAACATCTTGTTTATTTATAGTTTTGCACAATAATATCTGCACGTAATTAATAATGAAATAATTATTAAGTGTTTACATAATAAATTTATACTTTTTCGTATTTACTCATTATATACATTACAATAATGATATTCGATAAAATGTTTTAAACATAATGACTGTTTGTCAAACAATTTTTTTGAAACATGACATTGCTGAGCTCGTTGTAAAATAATTATTAAGTGTTTACATAATAAACTTATACTTTTTACGATGAGCTCAGCAATGTTACGTTTCAAAAAAATTGTCATAATAAATTTATTCTTTTTAGTATTCACTCATTATATACATTACAATAATGATATTCGACAAAATGTTTTAAACATAATGACTGTTTGCCAAACAATTTTTTTGAAACGTGACATTGAGGTCGCCGTAAAATAATTATTAAGTGTTTACGTAATAAACTTATACTTTTTACGGCGAGCTCAGCAATGTCACGTTTCAAAAAAATTGTCAGACAAACACGATTCTAATATGAAAAATATGTACATTAAAGATAAATAAACAGTATAAATAGTTTTATGTGCAGCCTTAACAGTCAGTAAGCACAGTCTTTCTGTTATAATCACATCTTTGCAATTTTAAACTGTTTTTATATTGCAAAGTAAAGTTTAACATTTTTAGAAATGATTATCAATCCGCTTAATGTTGTGAGACTTTTATTAGTGTCAATAAATTCAATATATCTAACAGAAACGCTAGTGACTGAAGCAGAAATAGAATTAAAAGAAAACATACAAAAATTATTGCTGGATAGCATTTTTCATTATAATGGATTGGAAATAACGGAAGAAACATCTCTTGATTATGAAGAACTTCATAAATTTCATCGGTTTGAAATAATTGAAGATGACGAACAAGCATTAAGTGAAGATAATTCAAATTTTCATCCTCAATGTTCAAGTGATAATATAGATTTTGACAGTTCTTATAAAAGACGAACTGTTGAGTATTGGTGAAATTGGGACGCTAACGAAGAAAATAAAGACAAAAAAAAAATTGTTTTCTAAAAGTAGTACAAAATCAGTTTAGAAAAGTTTCATCTGAACAGTTAAGGCGATGGGAAGAACGATTACAATCAGATGGAACTCGTATGGAAAAATTATCTTATATCTCAAAATTTACACATGATAAATTTACTGCTGCGATTGAATTAGGATTCATGGTTCACGATATTGATTTAAAAAGGGCTTTACAAGCTCAAGAAGAAATAGGAAATTTAAATCCTATATTTAAAGCATCTCACAGTTGGGTATCAAGATTCAAGAGGTCTCACCGAATTGTTTCAAGAAAAGTTTATCACCAGAAATTTATCATCAGAAGAACATTGGAAGATTCCGTTAATTTGCAAAAAACAAGTGATGATTTTCTGAAAACAGTAAAACCTCTTATTGAACAGTTTGAATCTGAAAATATTTTTATAATTTAGATCAAAGTGGTTTCCAATTGGAAATTTATTCTGGAAGATCATTGTCACATTAAGGAGTAAAGACAGTAGAACGTGTCGTGCAATCTGTATCATCAACAACTCACTTATACACGATACAACCAATAATATCTTGTAGCAGCAATTTACTGTCACCTTTATTTATTATATTAAAAGAAGCTGATGGTAAATTTGGACCAAGAGTAGAAGAAAACCTATTTAGACCAATAAATGTTGTTGTAAAAGCATTGAAATCTGGTAAAAATGACATCAGATATAAATTTTTTTTATAACTATTTTACATTTGATTTAATAATCTAATAATAGTAAGAAAACTATTAAATTAACATTTATGTTTTTTACAGACCATTTTAAAATGTGGTTAGAAGAAGCCTATTTTCCGAACGTTGGTTCTAATAGCGTTATTCTTATCGATTCATGGACTGGACATTGCCCCAATATTATTTCGGATTTAACACCTCCAGGAAAACATGTTACTACTATGATAATACCGAAAGGTACTACAGGAAAAATACAACCATTAGATGTTTATGGATTTAGAATTTGGAAAAATTTTGCTAAAAGATTTTCAGATACTGTTTTACTATTGGAAAGTAATATAAATTTGCATGAACGCAATAATATAATAAAATTGCAATCTTTGATATATAATCAATTGTCATTCCCACGATATCACAACTTATTTAAATATTCGTGGTTTAAAAGAGGGTATACGAACGAAAGACCAGAAGAATTTGAAAATCCAGTACAATTCAGTTTTGACAAAACTTCAACAACTGTGATATCGAAGGTTGTAATAATTTAGCTGTAGTAAGATGTTCTTGGTGCAAACAGTCATTATGTTAAAAACATTTTTTCGTCGAATATCATTATTGTAATGTATATAATGAGTGAATACTAAAAAGTATAAATTTATTAAAGAAAATAAACTTCAGTTTTGCCTCTTAACGGTCGAGCCTTTGATCTTTTTGCTAATCAATGATCTACGCAATCGCAGTACACAATTAAATACAAGGTGCGCGTCGACACAGTCGAACTTAAAACGCAAATCACCAACATGAAATCAACCTGATTCCAAATGTTAGTGTTAATAAGAATCCCCCCATCCCCCACATATAAATAATTTATTGCGAAAAATGACACCCGCACGGAATGGGAGAGTTCCAGGTTCGAATCCTGACTGAGGTAATATTTTATCTAGACATCTTTGTAACATCGCAGTTTTATTTTATTATATAATGTAATTTTTGCGGCATCATTGTAAATTGTAAGTAACAAATCTGACAACCTTTATAGATATATATTGTAACACATCTTTTTGTATCGTTTTTTGGTTTTTATTATATTGACAGATACACTTGAAAAGGATTAAATCCCATGGTCGAAACGTTGTGTTTTTAATAAATGTATCAACTACCAGTTTGCACGTCAGTTATTGCCTCCATTTTCCTGAGTTTATTATCACTGGCGAAGAGAAGATCATTCACTTGATTTTTTTTAAATATCTTATTTCGACGATAATTATTACACTTACGCACATAGTAGGTACGATACAAGCACGAATAACGTATATACGGAGGGGTTTGTGATGATTTCTCGAAAATGATATTATGCAACATAACTTTAATAAATCAAATGAATAATATCGCCAAATTTTTGCATCAAATACTGGATCTTTCATTACCTAAACCAAGATCACACATCAAAGATAGTTGGACTTTCGCGAATTCCATAAAAAACACACAAATCCATCCTGATGACATCCTCCTCTCCCTCGACGTAACAGCTTTATACAATAATATTTCCAAGGATCTTGTGTTTAGGGCCATTGAAACACGGTGGCATCACATAGAGAAACACACCAAACTCAACATTCAACAATTTTTATTTGCCATCAATGTTGTTCTATCTTCCACAAGTTTCTGTTTCGATGGAACTCACTACGAACAAGTTTTTGGCAGCCCCATGGGTTCTCCTCTTTCTCCCATCTTAGCCGATCTCGTGATGGACGACCTTGAAACAAATTGTTTAAACCAATTAGATGTCGCCATTCCTATTTATTATAGATATGTTGATGACATTTTCCTAGTCGCTCCCAAAACAAAACTGCATACAATCCTTGAGGTTTTCAATAACTATCATCCCAGATTAAAATTCACTCATGAGATCGAAAAAGATTTCTCCATCCCATTCTTAGACACCATGGTGATCCGTCATAATAACCTCCTTATTACAAATTGGTATCGCAAACCCACTTTTTCAGGCCGTTATATAAACTATTTTTCCAACCATCCATTTAAATACAAGAAAAACGCCATAACTAATCTGGTTGATAGGGCCATTCTACTATCTGATTCTCAATTTCACAACGATAACATTAACATAGTCAAAAAAATCCTACATAACAACTGTTTCCCCACTCATATCACAAACAAATGCATAAGAAACCGATTAAATCTTTTACTCCACCGTCCGGATAACAGCTCTCCGAATAAAAAAATCTTTGATATTATAAATTCCATCATCATCCCATACACTAACAAACTCGGGAATAAAATTGAACATTCTATAAAAAACACTGGATTAAGCGTTGCTTTTACGGTCTCCAACAAACTGAATTCGTTCATAAAAAAGGGAAAAGACATTTTAGACATTTCCAAACACACTGAATTGGTATATAAATTAGATTGTTCGGACTGTGATTCTTGCTATATTGGTCAAACCAAGCGACACTTGGGTACTCGCATTAAAGAACATTGCCACAACATAAAAAAACACCCATCCAGCTACTCTGTAGTTAGCAATCATCGCGTGTCTCACTCACATGATTTTGACTGGAATCATCCAAAGATTCTCCATAAGGAGAACTATATAAGAAAACGTGAAATTGCGGAAATGTTTTTTATTAAGAAACACAGTTCAGCAATTAATTTACAAAGAGACACAGAAAATCTTTCCACAGTATATGACCGTCTTATTAATATAGTATAATCTTTATTCTGTTTTTAACTTTGGCGCCTTTCCCCTTCTTAATAATTATATAACTATAACAAATCGTTCATGTTTCTCCTACTCTTGACTTTCGTATGCTTTTATCATTTGACCTCGATAATAACCGTCACGTTGTCACTTAGTCGCTTTTTAACAGTCATGATCTATCGACTCTTTTGTTTAAACTAGACATTTTATTACATCGTCGTTTTATTTTATTATACTATGTAATTCTTGCGGCACTATTCTGAATTGTAAGTAACAGTTTTGACAACTTTTATACACACTAATTGTAACATTTATTGTATTGTTTTTTGGTTTTGTATTATATTGACAGATACACTTGATAAGGACCAAATTCCATGGTCGAAACGTTGTGCCTTTAATAAATGTATCGATTGCCAGTTTGCACGTCATTTATTGCCTCCTCTATAACTTTAATATACATGGATGAATTTGTTAAAAAAAAACCTTTAATTTGGTAAAAACAAATATTCAAAATTTTGAAAAAAAAGTTAGAGGTAAGATTTAAAAAAAAAAAATTTTGCATTTTTTAAGTTAAGTATAGTTAAATGGCTCATTAAGCCATTTAATACCCCGTTTGAATTTTTTTTCTATCTCTAATAGTTTCAAAGATATTCGCCTTGAAGGATAAAAACCGTTTTCTTTTCAAAGGCGTGTTTTATCCCTTAAAAGTCAAAATCTGCCCATATTAAAAAATACGTCTTAGATTTGTATATATAACAACATATTTAAAGGAGAATCAAATCGGTTCCGGACAGTTGTGACACTTTCCTTGATAGTGTCTGGATGGGTCTAATCTTATGTTATATTTATGTTCTTTAATCCGTGTAATTAATTTCCTCTTTGATTGTCTGATATAAGTCGCCTCACAATTCTTACAGTTTATCTTGTAAACAACGTTATTCTTTTCGGAACGCGAATAATCACCAGACCATGGGGAAATGAATCCCTTAAGTTGGTTTAAACATCTATAACCAATAGCCATTTTTGTCTTACCTATTATTGGATTGATTATTTTTTAGATGTGTCTAATGAACGGTAAAACTATAAAGGTCTTCTGTTTGTTTGTGGCTGTGATTGGTGTCGAGCGATTTTTTTTGTCTAATCCTATTAGACGAAGTAATGATCCTACAGTTTATTTGTTTAAAAATAACATGGAATAGATAGCCATTGTTTAGTAAAATGTTAATGTTATAATGTGTAAAAGAAAGAAAGAGGAGACAATTCATATTTCGCACTTTGCTGATGATACATAGCGCTGTAGGCGAGAGCGCCACCTTTGTGTTATCGCGGATCGTGTGAATCGCCACATACGACCGAGCTCTCGAAGAGATCGTGCGAATCGGAGCATTCGTGATTACGCGTGCTTGCGTTGAGCGTACTGGACATATACATAGAAATCTCTCGACTTTACCGCGTTACACACTGGACGTTGTAACATACTCTAATACATTGCAATACTCTGCGTTTCTTGTGTTTGCTTTGCTCTTATCCTCTTTCTGACAATTTCTACAACAACAGTTAATACAAAATTTTATGTTTTTTTGGTGGAAGCAAGGATGTGACAAAAGTATCGCTCTATCAAGTAATCTGTATATGGTGCCGATTTTGTGACACTGTGAGTGGTTGGAATAATAAGACAAAAATCTGTCCGAAAAAGTGCTTTTATGAAACCAATCAATTTTTATCGTATAATTATCAGTAATAAGATTAAGATCAAGACAAGTCAGAGAGTTGTTTTTCTCGTATTCGATAGTAAACTTAAGTCTGTCATCTGGTATTCATTAAAACTGTTAAGAATTGATTGTGTTTTGTTAATAGGGGCCGTTAGAACGATATCATCTATGTAACGGTAATAATTAATAAAAGAAGGGCGAGCAATCAATAGAGTTAAGTACGTGTTCCTCCAAATCTCGCATCACTATATCAGCTATAATGGGTGATAAAGGAGATCCCATCGGTGTTCCAAAAGTTTGTTTATATACCTTATTGTTATAATTAAAAACGTTGACGTTAATACAAATTTTATAGCAGTCATAAACTCTTGTAACGGTAACTTAGTGTTAGGCAAAATATAATTCCACCTATTTGTAATACCTTGGAATGCCAAATTTAGAGGAACGTTAGTAAAAAGAGAAGACACATTCAGTGAAAACATATAATGTCCGACTTTCTCAAATTTAGCCCCGATAAACGTTTATAGAGCTCAAAACTGTTTTTGACATGGCTATTTGGTAATGGTAGGCTAACAGTAATAATACCGTTCAGGAAGGAAGCTAAATTGTAGAGTGCACTGTTGGTCGAGGAAACAATTATTCTTAATTATTCTTATTCGAATAATCTTTTTTATGAATCTTAGGGAGTCCATAGGCTTTGGGTAGTGAAGCATCACTACTTTTCAACCCATGAAACTCTCTTTTTTTAATGTACTCTTGTTGTAGCCATCTTTTCAACAAATCATTAAATTGTTTTTCTACGTTGGAAGAAGGATTTTTCTTAACTGTAATGTACGTATCATTGTCGTTTAAAAGTGTTATCATTTTTTCGTTATACGTCTGTCTGTCAATAGCCACTGTTATATTGCCTTTGTCGACTCTTGTAAATAAAATGTCAAGATGTTTATGGCAGAAAGTAAAGGTATGTTTTAGCATCTTCAATAATTTGTTATGGATTGGATCATTCAAAGTTTTCGGTAATAAGAAGTTATGGAATTCTGGGATTACTAGATCACGTATTTTTTTCTGGAAATTTGTGTAAATTAGAATAAGTCTCAAATTTGTGTAAATTAGAATAAGTTTCAATGTCTTTAATAAAGGTCATAATAGAGTTCTTGTTATCGAAAGTATCTGGAAAGTATCTGTAAACTGAATCTTTCTCCTAGTTGTAATAGACTCGAGACTTCTTGTGAAATAACAGTATTTGTTAAATTGATGAACCAACTGTCATTGGTATCAAGGGCGTCCGCAGGATTTTTTTCAGAGGGGGGCAATTTTTCCGTCGAAAAATTTTTTCCAAAAATTAGGAATTTGATACACTGCTTTGTTTTATTTAATTGTATACACCTTTTAGTTAAAAAGCTTTCTCACCGCGACAAGGTAGATGTATGCAGAGAAAGGTTTTTTTTTTTTATTTTTAAATTTTTATTTTATTTTTTTATTTTTATTAAATTTTTAAATTTATTTATAAATATTTTATACTTTTTTTAACATTTTGTTATTTTTTAATTTTAAAAATTAGCAAAAAAATGTGTTAATATTTTTAAATCATTTTTAATAAATTTAGTTTTTTTCTTTTATATATGTATAGATATTATATGTTTCGATCTCTTAAAATTATGTTTTAATTGGTATCCGTGTTAGAAAATGCAAGTGCAATTCTCCTATTATCGAGGGCAAAATCATCTATTATTTTCTTTATGAATTCCTGACCTTCTTTTTTAACTTGTTCTCTGTGTGCACTTAACATGCAAAGGCCGCTGGTACGATCTTCGCACATTGTTGCCCGTAGCCAAGTTTTTACTCGCCGTAATGTACTGAAGGATCGTTCAATGGTGGCTGTGGTTACCGGTAAAGCTAAAGATTTAAGAAGCAGAGTTTGTATCTTAGGTACAAATTTTGCAGCTTTAATCATATTTTCGGCTGTAGACAAATCAGTGTTTGAGTTTACTATTTGATACCAAATACGTCCTTCTTCTTTTAAATAACATTTGTAAGTCTTTTCGATAGATTGAAATATATCGTTGCATTGATCGTGATCAACTTTATGTAGTTCTTTTGGACAGATGTTAAAGAGTTGAAAAACGGTGGTATTTTCTTCTGAAAATCTCGTATTTAATGAAGCTTTAATTGAATCAATATACGGTAAAAATATTGATAGTTTATAATATGTACGTGGATCATTTGTCTTATAATTCGCTCTTTTCATCTGGTGAGTAGCAATTCGGGGTATTTTTAATTGAATATCAAGTTCCGTGCACAAATCCTCACATTTTTTGTAAATATGTGTAAAGACATCGCTCTCTCGATCATGATCTAATATTACAAGCAATTGTTTAATGTGATTTTGAGCATCAATTAAATTGATGTCTTTATCTTGCAATTTAAGTGTAATTGGTTCTAATAAAGTCGAATATTTGGAAATAATAAATAAACATATCAAAAACGATGGCTTTGTGGCAGCACAATAGAGCATATAGGACTTAGTTTTGGCATCGCTTGTGCCATTCGATATTTTGTAAAGTTCATCTAAAATTTTTATAAATCCCTCTTTAAATTTGCGGATAGACTTATGTTGTTCACACCATCGAGTTTGACAAAGCATTGGAATTGAAGGAATCAACTGTCTTCGAATAAGTATTGCTCTCTCTGAAAAATTTAATTATTTCCTTGATTGTTCCAATTGCATTTCGAATTTCTGGTAGTGTATTTAAGTCATTGATCACTAAATTTAACCTATGTGAGGCGCAATGGATGAAATTAATATTTGGGTATTGGCGTTGAATAATGGCTTTTACTCCATTTTCTTTTCCTGCCATGGTTGAACATCCATCATAGCCTTTGACCTACACATTTCTCCAAATTTAAATTTAATTTCTGGCATTTTTCCAAAATCGCATTTGCAATAGAATGAGCATCAAATTCTTTTAATGCAACATACCCCAGAAATTCTTCATGCAAGGTTAATTTTTCATTCTGAAAAGAAGCAAATCTGATTCCAAACGAAAGTTGTTCGATTCCTGCAATATCTGCTGTCTCATCGGCTAAAATCGAGAAACCTTCAGATGCATTGGCTAATTTAACTTTATCTCTAGCAATAACGTTTTCGCAAATGTTTATTAGTTCATGCTCAATTCTTACTGAAGTGTATTGAGCATTCTTTGCCCCTTCCAAATGCTCTTTTAAAATATTATCACCAGATTCAACTCGTAACTTCAACAAATCTCTGAAATTTCCATCATCCGATTTTTTACCACGCAATGAAAGATCATGTGTACCACAAAAGACAAGTAGATATAATGGGTTCTAGTTTTTTTCGATTTTTTTCAATTAATTTAGCTCTAGAATCCGAAATCTGATTAATAATGCTAGCTTTTTTATTTTGCATAACACAAACAAAATTCGTACCATCTTCAACGGCATTTGCATGCCATTGTGATTTTTCGTGATTGCGTGCAGCTTCATGAAAATCTTTATATTTGTTAAACGCTTTTATAATAAAAGAATCTTGAAGACCTCTATGTACATTTTGCTTGAAAGTAACGTAAAATTTGCACAAACCACCTCCGGAAACTTCAGAGTATGCTAACCATGAATATAATCTTAACCAATCGGCACGAAAATTTCGCTTCTGTCCTTCATTTTTAAAATTATGTTTTTCAGAAGGAACCCAAATATTAGTCATTACATCATATTTCTGTTCGTCAGATAACTTTAAATCGATATAATGTCCTATGTCATATTTTTCGAAATTTTGAGACACGATTATATCGGTAGTAGAAGTATTTCGAATTGATGTGACAGGATTACTAGAAGAGCAAGAACCAACTGATGGTGTGGACGTGGAAAGGAAAGATTCTTCTAGAGAATTATTGTTCTCAAGTCTGGGTTTTTTAAAAAAAGATCTTATATCTCTGTTCATTTTCAAAGAATTTATTAACCAATGTAAAATTTTTTGATATTCATGAATAATCGTGACTTCAAAAAAAGATGCTCTGAGAGCTGTCTACTTATATGATTCGTGGCTCTACTTTTCATACGGGAAAGGAGTTGAGAACATGCGACGCCTAGCGACCGAATAACGAATTACCGATTTTCACGAATAAATAAATGATTTAATTTATTAAGCAGGAATTTCAAATCTTGCTTCAAGATAAGAAACATAAATTTGTGAAAAAACTTGTCTCTGCAGAGGGGGGCAAGTGCCGGATTTGCCCCCCCCCCCCTGCGGACGCCCTTGATTGGTATGGAGTAAAGGATTGTACTTTTTAGGTGGAAAATTCTGTGGTCGTATAACGACATTGCAATTTGTAATGTCCCTGGCATTATTATAATGGTAAATGTTAGTTAATAGTCCTTTATTGTTTGTTTTTGTCTTAAACATAATTGATTTTATATTGTTAGTGTAATCCCTCTTTTTTAATGCCATTAACCATAAAAATTTGTTTTTATGTAACGTCATTTGTCGTTTATGATGATTGCTAAAGGACGTATAACACGATTTTTGTAAGTCATGCCATATGTGAGTTATCCTCGTGGGAATTGATTCCATTTTTCTATTCTTTTATATAAATCATTTCTGGAATTATTCTTTTATAAAAATTGTGTTCGATGTCAAGAATTTTAACATTACCAATCAAAAAAATTAAAATTAAAGATATTGCTCTGCATTTTTACACGTGTAGATAAAAGAAATGTTAGCTCTAGAAAAATGTGAGTTAATTTTATTTTATAACGAACATATTTTTCTTTATGTGAGGAATGTTTTCCCAAAGTTTGGCCATATCTTTTATTTACATCCTATATAAATATTTAATCAATTTTTTTATGTATAAAATTATGTGATTAAGTAAATCAATTGTAAATTCCCGATTTCTGTTGGTAGTAATCACTGGTCGAAAATCGGTTCTCTCTTGGCCTCCGACCAGTAGTTGCCCGTAAGTTGAGTTACCCCACCGAACGCATGTCCGATGGCGGATAAGAGAACGCCCAAGAGGTCTTCAAGTTTTGAACGTAAAACTTTAGTGCTTGGGTGGGAGCTATAAAGTGCTCAAATTGAAAGCTCGTGACAAGGGCTACATGAAGCACTGAGGGCACAATATCTTAAACGATGCCTCCAGAAAAGTGGACGAAACCCCCTAAGTATTTAGCCTTACCTACACATGTGGGGATCTGCATGGACTGTCATTTCCCTAACGTCTCGTGGGATTTGCATGGAATCGAGTAAAAATAGACGTAGAAATGAAAAGCTCGAAAGGGATTTCTGGAGAGGGTGCCGTGATTGTGAGCAATGAACTCAAATGTGTCTGAATGGCATCACAACCGTGATAGGGAAGTCTTCCTGTGACTACAAGTTCTCTTAAGAGGAACGCAGCGGCGCTGAGAAGAAGCCCAGAAGGGATAGAAAGAGAGCCAAAATTGGAATCCTCCCAGGCTCTTCGGACCTCGAAAATATGACCGTGCAACGGCTCTCTTCTGAGGCGTTTCCAAGAAGATTGATGGGATCCAAAAGTCTTGTGCTTAGATTCTGCGGCACTTACCTGAAGAGAAGTGCAGTAGTGGCAACGTGTCGCGGACGCGGCGCCGCTAGACTAATTGGTTGAGCGGATCAGTTGAGTGGCATCATGCCGTGAGAGGACTCCAAGCTCAAAGTGATAGACTTAGAGACGCTTCAAAGGCAGCACAGAGCGGTAGTTTGAGTTCCAGGTCCTCCCGAGAATGCGGCTGCTGTCTTAAGACGGTTGGAGAGACAGAATCCAGACTTCGCCACGATGGATTGATTATATGCCGAAAGCGCGGAAACTATTAATGAGGATAAAAATCTCGTTCTTGGCATTCCAGAATCTTAAATCCGGAATTCAGTGTGGAATGCACACAACCATTTCTCTGATACAAGAGCCTTGGCTAATCCGAAGTTATATTAGAGATTTGGCAACATGCAGGAAGCTCTTTAGAACCCCGGCAGAATTGAACGTAGAGACTGTGTTACGGTCAAAAACGTCGATGCTAGACTAATACCAATGTTCTAAAAATATAGCAATCAAGATTGAGATTATCAAAAAAGCAGGAAGTAGGAGAAAAAAGGTGGTGAGTTCAGTCTACTTCGATGGAATGGACTCGCCATCGTCAGAACCGGTGATTAGACTGGCTGAATACTGCTAAGATAACCAGCTTCCCCTGGTAGCCGGGTGTAACTCTAATGCACATTACACGATTTGTGGAAGATTCGGACATGAACTAAAAAAGAAGACTATTTAAATTTCTTGGTAATAACAAATCTGGAGGGCTATGAGCACAACAATGAGAAAGGAGGTTTTTGACATTGCTATCTGCTCTAGACAGATAGTTCAAGAAGTGATAGACTGAAGGATTTCAAACAAGCTTTTCTTGACCACAAACAAATCACCTTCAGATTTGCAGAAGTTAGATCAAAGTTAATTATATAGTAAAAAATCCGAAAAGACCAACTGGAACTTATTTCGGGAGGATTTATCTAACAGTCTCAAAGGTTTTTCAAGAAACACGGGACCATAATGGAGCTCAAGCTTTATGCGGACTATTTGTAGAAGGCTCTGGTGGATAGCTATGAGAAGAACTGCCCGAAAAAAATAGTTACGAACACCGGGGATACTCCTTGGTGGAGTTCGAAGCTCAGGAATGCGGCTGGTCGGACCTGAATAGAGCCAGGAATATAGGTCTGGGACACGGGTCCCAGTCCGTCAGTCGGACTGGGATCTTTATTGAAGAACCCAAAAAAGCCACAGGAATTCTGTGGTAAAAGCGAAGAGAAAAACCTGTGAGAAGTTTTGCCAGTCGGTGGAAGGAATTCCCAAAATCGTTAGACTGTACAGGATCTTAGCTAAGAATCTAAGAAGGATGCTGTTCTGGAGCTGTCCATCTCCCAGACAATAGTAACAGAAAAGCAGTGTCTTAAGCATCTACTGGAGGTGAGATTTCCGGGCTTCCACAGGGAAACTGAGGATCACTTCACAGAGGAGATAAATCTGAGCTCATAGCAAATCGTCGGACCTCTGACTAGGACTTTGAGTGCATGCGTGGTACTGGATTACACTTCCAGCACTTGGAGACTGGCAAAGGTGGTGTTTATCTTGAAAACGGCCAGGACGAGGTGCCAAGGATTTCAGACCAATCAGTCTGATATCCTTCGTGTTGATGTCGAAGACGTTAGAGAAGCTAGTTGATGTGTAGCATCAAGCACTAGAGATTCGATGCTTCAACACGAGAATATCTGGTTTACAAATAGCTTCAGAATAAGCACCGACACCATCTATAGTCGCCAAAATGGGGTTGAAGAATCTATTCCGCTCGTTCAGATTGAGAGTTTAGCGATGATGAAATGTGCCCAATTAATACTCGGACCCAAGAGGGACGAGGAGACGCATCAAAACAGCTATTCGGGTAGTTATTCGGCACCAATCTTTACCTTACGACTAGTTTGGGGCTGCAAATGTGTCTTCGAAGATCTAGCAAAGGACAACGAAGTTACCTTGTTGTGGATACCTGGACATTCGAGGATCAAAGATAACAAGATTATCGATTGGCTAAAGCCGAGTCGAAAACAAGGTTGCTAGATCTGAAGCCGGTTTTGGGAATTCCCTTTTGCCTGGGTGGATGAAGGATCGAGGATTGGCTAAGAAATCAGCATCAGGTCTATTGAAAGAAAGAAATCAGGGGCAAATGCAGACAAGGCAGGGCTTTCCTGGAATGTTACGGAGAGTATTTGACCAAAATCATCAGTTCATTGGGAAGAAAAGATGCCAGATGGGCAGTACAGGTACTAATAAATCACGGTATTCTTAACTACCATTTACAGATTGGGTCACACCTTCAATTCTATGAAGAGAAGGAGCCTCCAGTTCTTGGCCAATGCCTGACACAAGCTAGATTAAAGTTGCTTTTGTTAGGCTCCAAATACAGAATTTATTGCGAAAAATATTAATCTGATTTAGAGGGGATGGGACTTATTAGCACCAAAAATTGAAATTGATGTTGATTTTAAGTTGGTGATTTACTATGTTTTAAAACACAGATTATTTACTGCGTTAAAAAGTCTGACAATCTAGTCGATACGCAGCTTATTGATTAGCCATTAAGATCCAGTCTGACCGTTTGGCAATTTTAGATATATTTCTCATTATTTGATGTACGATCAAAGAGAATGGGAATATTTGTGTAAATTAAAAATATCTTAAGATGTTGAGTTTTTAAACTATTATTTTTTATAATTTTAATATATCATTTTAATGTGCATTTCAGCTTTGGTTTGAATGTTGCGTTTTAAAAGTCCATTTGTAACGGCGCGCAACTCACTAAAAACAAGATAATATTAGACATAAAAAAATTTAGCCAGACCGAATATTGGTAGTGTTATTTGTTATTGATTATTATCAGAAATTGGTCGTAATTCTTAGAAAGATTTATTTTTAATAAATTGATATTTTCCTTACCGTCCAATTACCTCTCCCATTTATTAAAAAGTTTTCTGGAGTTTGTCCAACATTACTTCTGTATCGACCAGGAAAACGCTCCAATGCTAATTCATGCATTAAATCACTGATAACAATAACATGTTGTGGAAGATCCTCATCATACAAAGATTTATGTGGATTCAAACTTGGCGGATCACGTACAATGAGTGATCCATACTGTCCGTCCAACATATGCACCGATACATGAGAATGATAGAAATGTGTTCCTGAATTTTTAACTTTAAATTGGTACCTGCAGAAAAAAATTGTGAAAAAATAAAAAATATTTGAGATTAAAAGAGATTAGAAGAGAAGAAATATCAATAGTTTTAAAAAGGTTTCAGAATTAGTATAATTTACAAAAAATTCCATACATGAAGAAAAAAATTTCTATTACATAATTTTTTATAATTAATACAATAGTTAAACCAGATAATACGCAAATGTCTAAAAAGACATTTTAAAGACATATTTCTTAAGTTATTTTAAAACTTTATGGAAAGGCATCTTGAAAGCACATCTTCGAAATTTTCCTGAAAAGACAACTTTCAAATACACATCTGAAAGTTGTCTTTTGTAAGATACATTTTTTAGAACATATATGTACAATATATAATTTTTTAGAACATATATGTACAAGTATTTTATATTATCGAGTATATTAAAACATTTATGACCATATTATAACATTTATTTAGTATTTGGTATGACATGGCCAATTTTGGTATAATAACATTCCAGACAACACACACGTCTAAACAACGTCTTGAAAGAGATGTTTTTAAGACTTTATCAAAAGATGTCTTTAAGGGAGTCCTATCATTTGACTGCCTATTTTTTACGTGATTTTCGGGAATTTGTTAAAAGATTAAAAGCTTTACGTATCTGGTGTTTTGCATACATTCAGAGAGAGGCATGCTTTAAATAATACTCAGAATTTATAAACAGTTTGATATTGACCAGTTTACAACTTTCAAGTCTCATAACTCGAAAAGTATTTAACTGGAAAATACTTTAATATAATGTTTAATATAATGTTAAAACTTTACACACATGTAGGAGGGGTCAATACATGAACTTAGAAATATAAAATTGCTGCCCAAAAACGATTCTAAGGGGTGAAATCACCCTTCATATATAGAGCGGTTGTTTACATTTCTCGATATATCTCGAAAACTATTATACCAGCTTAACTAAATTTTGAAAAAAAATTTGTTAAACAATATTTTTTCCAAAATTTTGGAAAAAAAATTTTTTTCCAAAATTTTGTTAAGATATTTAAATAGAGGTGATTTTACCATAAAACTTTTGTATAAAACATTTTTTGATATCTTCAATAGTTTTCGAGATATATTGGAAAAAGTAGAGTAAAAAGTCGCTCTATATATGAAGGATGGTTTCACTCCCCTTAGAATCGTTTCTTAATAGCAATTGAACATTTCTAAATTTATCTATTTACTTCTCTTCTCCCCACATGTGTGTAATATTTCATCATAAGAACATCTTTCAGCACATTAATAATTTTGAAAAAATAATTTTTTGCATCTATTATAATAAAAGAATATTTATCGCATTATAATATGAGAAAAAAAAGTTTTATTCTGAATTATGCTTATAATTCTTTAAATATTCTAATAGTTTTAGCGCCAATTAAAAATTTCTCTATTTATTCTAATATGTCTAATATGTTTTAATAATGTGTATTATATGTATTATATGTATTATTATCTAATATGTTTTATATATGTGTGTAATATATATATATACACACATGTTTTTTTTTTTTTTTTTTTTTACGTAGGAAGAGAAAATGCTTTACGCACACCTCATATCGGCCGGTCCGACAGGGTAGTGTGGGACTCTCCTTATACAGGTATACCCACTAAAAACTCTCTTTGATAAATCTTTTTCATTCTTATAGAAGATTGCATTATCCAAAATTTTCCATAATTATCTGATTAAACCAAATAAAAGTAATAATTACGTGTGAAGAAATCCCATGTGGCAGACAGAGTGCATTAATCCTATGGTTGATGATATTTGTTATAAGAGCTATTGCATCATATATTTTTTTATATTTATATATTCATATATTTATATATTTTTTTATATTTATTTTATATTTTTTATTATTTATTTAAAAAATTTTTTAAATTTTATAGAGTTGTTGGGTTATTACCACGAATTAAACACGGAGGGTATTTTGCTGTAAACTATGCTCTTTATTATTTCCTTTGTACAGTCTCACATCTCGGGCTCTGCCACGTCGGATGATCGTCGTTCGCTCACACACACACCTTAATTCCTCTGACTTCTCTCGATCTCCCCATCTCTCGATCGATCCATCGCCGCGCTCTCATTGGTTATCGACAGCGCCTAGTGACGCTCTCTATGGCGCGGTTGTCCCAACAAGAGTTTTCTTCTTTTTTTACTTACGAGCAATTCTTATATTTCGTAGTATTTACAATCATGATACTTCTCAAAGAAATGATGTATACAAAAATATTTCTTACACCAGGAGCAACGTATTACGGCAGGTGCACCACATATAGCACAGCGTGGTATTTCTTGTATATTTTTTTCGAAGAAACAAAAATCCATCGGATTTTTGAATTGTGATGACCGTTCTTCAATGTAATCACTTTTAAACCAGGCATATTTAAAAAATTTATGAAATCACGGAGAAGACAGCTGTATGTGAGTTAAGGATTGTAATTTGTAATAAAAGGATTGTAAATTTGATGAGTTAAGGATTAATGATATTATTTCTTAAATGTAAATTGATATCATAATTTAACAACATAACGCGATCACTAAAACTACGTACAATGTATCTGATTTACTGTATAGAGAGACTTATCATCTCTCATTCATATCATTTTAATTACATTTTCATATCAGAGTATCGAGTGTGAAAAATTATTTCAATTATTATTTCAAATTCTCACATATACGTAATTAATAACTACGTGATATAATAACTGTAATTAATATAACAGTAATTAAAATGATAATAAAATGACGTTGCAGTGCAGTGTCACATACATATCGCACAATGTGACGTAAACAATCATCGAACATATTTATATCGCATTTCATTTTTACGTGAGAATTTGAAATAGTAATTAAAATAATTTTTCACACTTGCTACTTTGATGAAGATATAATTAAAAAATATAATTAAAATGATATATATGAGATAATAAGTCTCTCTATATAAATCGGATATATTGCACGTAGTTTTAGTATGATCACGAAGTTTAACGATTCATTCAAGTGTGAAAGATCGTCAAAGTTTTAATTTTCAGGTCAAGTGAATCTTTAAGTATAACGTAAAAATGTTACATGTAAATCCTGCAAATATTCTTAATATGTTAATTGTTACATTTCAAATTTCAAATATTCCACAAACACCTACAAACAGTAGAGAAATCGAATTACATGATACTATAAGGGATATTATACAAAATTCAATGGACGATATATCATTTGCTATGCAGACTGATGTTAGAATTTGAGAATTATTGGGATCCAAACATATCTGAGGCAGAATTTGTGGAAGATGACGAAATAGAAGAACTTGAAGAAAATTATGAAGATGAAGAAGATGATCGTACATGTACATCGGAAGCAGGTGAAATTATAAATATTGATTATAAAAGAAGAGCTGTTGAATTCTGGAAAAGTGGTAAAAAAGGACGTCATTCTTTATCATCAGTACAACGTAACTTTAGAAGAGTAAAATCCTTGCCGCAACTGTATAAATGGGAACTTCATCTACAAAAAGGTGGTACTCATAGAGAAAAACTATTACGTATATCTGAACACGTCTTGACAAAATTCCAAGATGCTAACAACAGAAACAGTATTATTCATTATTTAGATTTGCGACGATGGGCGCTAGAAGCAAGAGAAAAAGTTAATCTTTCTCATTTTAAAGCAGGAGCAACGTGGATATTAAATTTTAAAAGAAATCACAATATTGTCTCAAGAAAAATAACAAAATTTATAACTTGTTCATCAAAAGTAAATCAGGAACAATTACAAGTTGCATGCGAAGAGTTTATAAGCTCGGTGAAATCTTATATAGATATCTTTGAATTACAAAATATATATAATGCAGACGAAAGTAGATTTAATTTAGAAATACATTCAGGCCGAACATTGGCAACGGAAGATGTTAAAACACTCGAAACTGTAGTTCAATCACTATCAGTAATTACACATAGTTATACCATTATGCCTACAATTTCTGCAAGCGGGCAACTGCAGTCACCTCTTTATTTGGTATTGAAAGAGGTCAATGGAAGTTTTGGACCACGCGTAGAAGCGACTTTGTTTAGGCCTGCAAATATTTTTATTGCAGCATCGAAATCGGGAAAATTAACTATAGAACACTTTCAATCTTGGTTCACAAATGTATTTTTACTCGCAATGGGAAGTTTCAATGTGCTGTTATTAGACTCTTGGAGCGGACATTGTCCTGCAAATTTACGACATCTTATGCCATCTACAGATAAAGACGTACAGATTTTAACAATACCAAAAAAAACCACAGGAATTATACAACCCCTTGATGTATACGGATTTAGAATATGGAAAAATTTTGTGAGGACATTTAGTGATCGCGTTATGTTGTTAAATTATGATATCAATTTACATTTAAGAAATAATATCATTAAATTACTGTGGTGTTCGGATGGAAGATGAAACGCAGGATTTTCTGAGTATAAACGTATGCTTTATTCACAATAATATAATGTGGTCTCTGCTTCTTAAGCGCGCGTAAGTCTACCTATCTTTTGTTTTTTTGGACCAACCTCACCTACTCTAAAAGCGCGTATCCGATGACTGTCTAGTGACAACTAGAATCTCCCTAGAACGCGTGACTCAATATACCACATTTCCTTCCCCCTTATTTAGAACTATATTACTTTTGAATACCCTTTGCTTTATATTCTAAACAATCCGGTTGCTTCTTCATTCTCTGTGATCTTTGGCGTGGTGGAGTCTTCTCGTTCATCTCGTATCCTGGTGTTTCTCGTGAATTTGACTGCTCTATCTCCGAAGAATCCAATTCTTCTTCCGCTGTTACAAATCCTTCTTTGTCTTCGTTTCTCTCTGAAGATGTCGAATCTGAATCTGGATCCTCTTTGATGAGTCTTCTCGGTGAAAGGATATTATTCTCTGAAGCTTTCTCTGAATTTATTTTAAGCGGCATAGCATTATATATCTGATCTACATGACGCTTATAGTGCTGATCTCCAACTCGAACAAGATACGTGACTGGACCCAAAGCTTTAATAATAATTCCTAGCGACCATTTAGCTTCATTCTTTGCATATGTACGAACCCATACTTCCTCTCCTGTTTCGAACTTCCGATTCTTGACATGTGTATTATAACTCTTTTCTTGTCTTGCTTGGGCTGCAGCTACTTTAGTAAATACATCCGGTTTGACCAAATCAAATAGGCTTCTCGGTCTTCGTCCTATCAGTAACTCCACTGGGGATGCTCCTGTAGTCGAATGTGGCGTACAACGATAATTAAACAGGAACCGCTGAATCCGATAAGTTAAATCACCTTCTGAATTATGTACTGCTTTCTTGAACGTTTGTACGAAGCGTTCCGCCTCTCCATTAGTACGAGGGTGATATGCTGAACTCGTTGTATGTCTAACTCCATTATTCTTGCAGAATCTCTGGAACTCCGCTGATACTAACTGCCTGCCATTATCTGATACTATTTGTTCCGGAATACCAAATCTTACAAAACTATCTCTTAATTTTTCAATAACCTTTTTGCTTGTAGTATCCGTTTGCATATCATATACCTCTGGCCATTTAGTATGCGCATCCATGACAATTAAAAACATCTTATTCTGCAAAGGTCCAGCTAAATCAATGTGAAGCCTCTGCCAAGGTCTCTCTGGAAATTGCCAAGGATGTAAGGGCGCACTTTGAGGATCAGGCCTATTTGAACAACAATTTATGCAATTCTTTGCGAGCTCTTCAATCTCCTTGTCCATATTTGGCCACCATATGAACTGTCTGGCTAATGCCTTCATTCTCACTATTCCTGCGTGTGTTTCATGAAGATTCTTGAGTAGCTTTCCTCTCAATGCCTTAGGTATAATTACTCGAAGTCCCCATAAAATTACTCCTTGATGCGTAGTCAACTCTTCTCGTTTCTTGAAGTAACTCTGTAGTTCCTCCTCTTCTTTTTTTATCGTATTTGGCCATTTATTGTTAATGAATGCTAAGACCTTCGATACTACTTTGTCTCTTGCTGTGGCTGTGCGTATCTCCTTGTACGTTACTGGTAATGCTTCTATGTTTTCTTCGGCAATTAAATTTACTTCTTTTGCTTCTTCTTCCTCTCCTATTGTATTCTTGTCTGGGAAACGTGACAGTACGTCGGCGTTGCCATGTTCTCATGTAGATCTATATTCGATGTCGTATCTAAACTGTGACATATACACACTCCAACGATGAAGTCGTGCTGCTGCATACGGTTGTAATACCGCCTTTGGACTAAAAATATGCACAAGCGGTTTGTGATCGGTTACCATAATGAAACGACGACCACAGAGGTATCGATAATATTTTTTTAAGGCATGAATTATAGCGAGTCCCTCTTTCTCAATTTGTGAGTAGTTTTTCTCTGCTGCTGATAGAACTTTCGATGTAAATGCTATTGGCTTTTCAATTGTCTTCCCTCCTTCTTGCATTCGGTGGAAAAGTACACTGCCTATTCCGATTGATGATGCGTCGCAACTAATTCCGATGGTTAGATCCGGATTGAAGTTCATTAAAATTGGAGCGTTAGCAAGAGTGCTTTTTATTCGAATAAATGCTGATTCGCATTTGCTTGTCCAGTTCCACTTTTCATCCTTTCGTGTAAGTCTGTAAAGAGGTTCGCAGTTATCTGCAAAATTAGGAACAAATTTGTTGTAAAAATTTACCAATCCTAGGAAGGATTTTAATTCTGTAATATTTTGTGGACATTGTATATTTTCGATCGCTGCTACCTTATTTGGATCGGTGTGAATGCCTCTTTTTGAAATAATATGCCCTAAGAATTCTATATGTGGTTTCATGAATTCACATTTCTCCTTTGCCAAATAAAATTTATGCTCGCGCATTTTTTTTTAAATCTTCCGCATATTTTGTAAGTGTTCTCTTTCATTAGTGTCACCTGCGATCGTGTCGTCAATATAAGTACCTGTACGCTGAATTCCTTGTAGCATCTTGTCCGCAAATTCTTGAAAAATAGCCGGTGACGATGAGATACCTTGTGGAAGAACATTATAACGGTATAGTCCTCGATAAGTGTTTACCACTAAGAATTTCTTTCATTCCTCTTCTACTTCCATTTGATGATAAGCGTTACTACCATCCAGTTTTGAGAATATCGAACTATCTCTGATTGTGTGGAAAATTTGCTCTGGCTTTGCAATAGGATATTGAGTGACGTGAAGTTGTGCGTTTACTGTATTTTTGAAGTCTCCCGTGATTCTTACTCGTCCATTCGGTTTTGGTACTACTACTAAGGGTGATGCCCACTCACTGTGATCCACTCGTTCAATTACTCCGGACTTTTCCATGCGATCTAACTCCTGATCTACTTTTCCTTGAATCGCATACGGAATAGGGCGAGATTTCATAAATTTGGGTGTCGCATCGTCTTTAAGGACTATTTTTGCTTTAAAATTCTTGATACGTCCCTTTGGTTCCTCAAATATATCTGAAAACTGTGTAAGAATGCCTTGTAACGTTAAGTTTTCATCAATTTTGTTACATTGTGCGGCTATGTTTGCCCAATCTATTTTAAATTTACGCAGTAAATCTCGTCCAAACAGCAAAGAGCCATGTGTCACAGGGATTACATGTTCGGCTGTTTCATTGTTGTACTTTACCTTACACTTTAGCTCACCTATTGCCTGAAAAATTTCATTTGTGTAAGTCTTGAATTTCAGCATTGACTTTGATAAAATAGGTTCTCCAAGTGATTTCCAAAATTTCTTCGAAATCATGCTTTGTTCACAATCTGTGTCCATCTCCATCTGATGAGAATTTCCATTAATCTGCAGAGTTATCCAAATTTTTCGTTTTTCTGTTTGATCTGCTGTGAACACTTCCGTTGCTCTGATATCTATCATGTTGCTCTGGCTAGTCTGTGGTTTCTTCGACTGTTGATTGTATTGTTTCTGTCCACTACTCCTACATTTAAAAGATAAATGACCGGTTTTTCCACATGCATAACATTTAGTTTCTTTATGAGGGCAATATTTTAGATTATTATGATCCATGGAGCCACAATTTGGACATTCTTTACTGTATTTCCGATTATTAACCGGTTTTCCTCCTCCTTTATATTGTGTGTTTTTCTTTTGTTGTTGCGATGATTTAAATGCTGTGTTCTTTGTTATCTTATTTACTTCTTCTTTTTGTTGATTATTTGAACCTCCTCGAACTAATACTAGACTTTGTTCTGAGAGCTCTTGCGCTATGGCTAAAGCGACTACTTCTTCTAATGTGATTTCATCTGGTTTAGCGAAGAGTTGCTTCTGTGTTACTTCGCTGCGTAATCCAAATACAAATTGATCTCGTAAGCGATTGTTTAAATTAATATCAAACTTACAGTTTGTAGCTAGCCGCCGTAATTCTGCCAAAAATTGAGCCACTGATTCTCCTTGATTCTGTTTCCTGCTCATGAAGCGATATCTTTCTGCTAGTGCCTTTGGCGGTGGTTTATAGTGTGTCTTGAGAATTGTAATTAATTCCTCGAGTGTCTTGTCTTCCGGTTGAGCTGGAGAGAGCAAGGACATTAGCGTTCCTACCACTGGCAAACCCAGTGTAGACAGCAAGGTTGCTACACATCTCCGTGACATGAACAATTTTCCCGCATCGAGTTCTCCTCCTGGTATTAATGGTGTATATTCCATATTATTCGCTAATAGGAACGCCTTGAAAGTACGAATCCATACCTCTATATCATCTATTACTGGATCAAAAGGTTTCAGATTGCCTACCGTCGTCATTCTGTGATACTTAACCCCACTTTTCTCAAGAGTATTATTCGTTCCGCTCAGTTTTCCAATTCTTCGGTTTTCTTGATTTTCCTCGTCGCCAATTTATGTGGTGTTCGGATGGAAGATGAAACGCAGGATTTTCTGAGTATAAACGTATGCTTTATTCACAATAATATAATGTGGTCTCTGCTTCTTAAGCGCGCGTAAGTCTACCTATCTTTTGTTTTTTTGGACCAACCTCACCTACTCTAAAAGCGCGTATCCCATGACTGTCTAGTGACAACTAGAATCTCCCTAGAACGCGTGACTCAATATACCACAATTACAATCCTTAACTCACATACAGCTGTCTTCTCCGCGATTTCATAAACTTTTTAAATATGCCTAGTTTAAAAGTGGCTACATTGAAAAACGGTCATCACAATTCGAAAATCCGATGGATTTTTGTTTCTCCGAAAAAAAATATACAAGAAATACCACGCTGTGCTATATGTGGTGCACCTGCCGTAATACGTTGCTCCTGGTGTAAGAAATATTTTTGTATGCATCATTTCTTTGAAGAGTATCATGATACCCCCTCGCGGATGCCACCTTGTCGTGGTGAGGGGGCTTAAGGAGGGACTCTGTCGATCCGTTGGGGCAGTGATGAATTTGCTCTGCTATCATCACTGGCTCGACGAGGAGGAGTCCTCTCCGACTAAAAGCATCCATGGGGGTAGTCGGGTGTTCCCGACTTTTCTGGGTTTCCTGTGCGTTCGGTACTCCGGGCGCACAAGCGTCCCAGCGGGGAGGCCAGGTGTTCCCGGCACAACTGGGTTCCCTCTTCTGTGCTTCGGGCGTGGGGGTGTCCCAGAGGGGGGATGTGGGTGCCGGTCCTCTTGTGTCTGGGGGCGACCTGTTTCCGTCCGGTCTTGGGCGGGGGCGGGTGCGTTCTGGCACGGGCGGAAGCGGCGTCCCACAAGGGGGGAAGCTCCAGCTCTCCTCCCAAACGGCTTCGGGATGTGGTCCCGTAGTACGCGGGATGGATGTGGAGAAACGGGCCGGTGATATCCCGGAACTCCCGGGCCCACCGGGCTGGGCCGTTCCAGGCCGCTCGGACATATTCCGAGGTCGGGACTGGACGGCGGAGGGAGCCAGTTTCTGGTTCGGGCAGAGCGGGCTCATTAGGTTTTTACCAACCGCCCTAGGAGAAGGAAAACTGCGAAATCAAACCAATTTTCTTAAAAAATATGGATATGAACACGACAAGGAGCAGCAACGTACCGGCCCAAGGTGAGCGGACACCCAGGGCACGGCGTGGGGGGGGGGGGGATATCGTCCCGGTTCCCCCTATGTCGTCATCGTACGACGAGCTACCCGTGGCGTGCACCGCAGGCACCACGGAGGCATATGCCTCTGCAAAGGGGTCTGGATCCTTCCCTCGGCTCGTCCTAAGACTTAGGGCAGGTGCGGACACAGACGAGGAGGAGAAAAGCTCGTTCTTTCGTAAACCGGGTCCGAGATCCTCAAAACTTTCTCATACGAGGGCAGCTCACTGGGATCTGCGGTTCCCTCGGCAGCGACATCAACGGAGGATATGTCGGGCATCTCTTTTGACCCACCCACGAGGGACCGTTCCCCCTCTCCCGGCTCTGACGGGAGCTTTTTGACCCAAAGGGGGTCCAGAAAAAAAAATACAGGCGGGAAGCTGTTGAGATCATCCTCAAGCGAGCAGGAGGCGGTTAGCCCCATCTCCAAGGTGTATAAGAAGTACCCCAGGGGCCGCCCCTCAAGGACCCCTCCCACCTAGGGCAGTACACTGCCCAGAAACGCAGCGAGAGGACCCAGAAGAAAAAAGAGGAGGACCTGAAGCGAGCTGCACTAAGGGCCATCGACCCGAACTGCCCGGTAGACGAGACAACCGTTCGTTTTAAGAGATACCGGGCGAAGATGAAGCAAATCTTGCAAGATTTCAAGACTGCTCCGACCAACGAGATCACGGGAGTCCTGAGGGAGCAGATTAACTCGGTAAGAAAAGTCGTCAAAGTATCTATCGGCATAAGAGAAAACCTGATGGGGGCCCTGCTAACAGCGTTTTCAGCTTTCGAGGCGGACATTGCCGTCCTTACCAGCAGGACGGAGAGGGGATTCTACGACCCCTTGGCGGGGAGGGCGCCCCCCCCCGGCCAATACACAAACGGAGGAGCTACTAGCTGCCAACCGCCGCCTGGAGAAGGAGATGGCTCATCTCCGGAGAGAGATCGAGGAGATAAGGCGCACCTCCTTTCCCCACTCTCCTCTCACCCGATCCAGGGGAAAGGAGATGAGAATGGAAATAACCATGGAGAACCCTCTTCCACCCAGATCGCCCCCAAAGATAAAGCCTGTTGACAAAGAAGAACCCGACAGGTTCCCGGCCCTCAGGCCCTCCCTCCTTGGGAGACCGCCATTGAGACTGCCGGATGATCCGGACCTTGACCTCCGGATGGATTCATCCTCAGTCCTGGAGGGAACGAAGGAAGGGAAGATTGCTGAGGTGGGCGGTTTCGACGACATCGTTAGGGCCGTCACCGAAGCGGTAACAAAGAAGTTGCTGGAGAAACTTTCTCTCTTCAACATCCCCTCACCAGGGCCCGCAACTGACCGGGCGGGAACCGCCCCCCCCCCTAAAGGAACGGTTCTAGCTCTGACGGAAAGCCCCAACAAAAATAAGAAGAAGGGGAAGAAGAAGGATACGGCGGGGAAACCCGGTGGCTCGCTGTTACGCCACAACGGGCTAACCTCCGTCCTCCATTCCCTCCTCCTGCAAAGAGGAGCAAAACTGTGGCTCCGACCTCGGCTCCGGCCCCCCCTTTCTCCAGGAAGGGAGGTTCCTCCTCCTCCCAGCCTGCCTCCTCCTCCTCTTCCGCTAACTTTAAGCGGCCAGAGGAAACCTGGAGTCAGGTGGCGAGGAGAGGGAAAGGAGGGAATCAGAAGAAGGTTCCTACCTCTGCTGCTCCCCTAAGACTACAACCCCCTCCAACCCCCCTCTCAAGGGACAAGGAGGGAAGAAAAAGGGGAATAAGAAAAGAAAGCAGCCAAACACGGCTGCGATCGTGATAACAAGTGAAGACGGAGGATATGGGGATCTCTTATCCTCAGCAAAGAAAGAGATTCCCCTCCAAGAGATGGGCATCTCCGGGATCCGGTCCAGCTGGGCGACGACCGGAGCTATGGTCCTGGAACTGGCCGACCTGGAGAGGATAGACAAAGCAAACAGGCTGGCCCAGAAACTGGTTAGTCTGTTTGCCAACAAATCGGGGGTGAGAGTTGCTCGTCCCCAAAAAATGGCGGACCTGCGCCTCAAAGGCTTAGAGCCTTCGGTCACGGCGGAGGAAATTGCCTCTGCCGTGGCGGCCAAGGGTGGTTGTCCCCCCTTGGAAATAAGAGTGGGGGAAATCAGACCCTCCCCGCTTTCGAGGGGATTGGGCACCGCCCTAGTCAAATGCCCATTGGAGGCAGCAAACAGGGTGGCGCAGGGGAGTCGCCTCTAGCTGCAGCTAGTTGCAGTGGGGGTTGACCTCCTCGATCAGCGCCTCCTGCAGTGCTTCAGGTGCCTGGAGAGGGGACACGTCAAGGCCCAGTGCCCCAACGCGGATCGCAGCGACTGCTGCGGGGTCACTGGACACCTTGCCAAAACATGTGCGGCACCAGTGAGCTGCACGGTGTGTAGGGCCGCGGGGAGGCCAGATTCCCACCGCATGGGGGGACCGGCGTGCAATCCCCCCAAGAAGGGAAAGAAAAAAGGTAGAGCGGCCATGGCATCCGCCCCCCTCCCCTTCCCTCAGGGAGCAAAGCAGAGATGGCCCCGACTTCGTCGGTCGTCAAGGAAAGGGTCCTTCCATCTATAAAGGAAGTCAAGAGCCTGTCGGCCTCGGAAGCAACAAAAGTAGTCGTGGCTGTCCCTCAGGAAACAGCCATGGAAGTGGAGGAAGCCGGCCTGGAGGAGCCGATGGACATATAGTCAAACAATGTCCACACGGCTCCTCCAAGACAATTTAAACCACGCCCGGCAGGCTCAGGACTTATTCCTGAATGACCTAACCGGGCGTGATGCAGGATTAGGCATCATAGCAGAGTCGTACCGTTTACCAAAATCAAACCCTAATTGGGTCGTGGCTACGGACGGCTCCGCTGCAATAGTAAGAAGGCATTCCCCACGATCCCCCCCAATCAGCCAAGTGGCGGTTGGGGAGGGATTTGTCATCGTTGGGGAGCCCTTCACGTGGCGAGGGTCTACGCCTCCTCCAGCAGATCTCGCCCCGAATTTAAGCAGCAATTGCGGGAACTGGAGGATGGCATCCCCCGATGCCTCCCCCATCCCGTGTTGGTGACCGGAAATTTCAATGCCTGGTCTACGGCTTGGGGCTCCCGGGCGACCAATGGGATCTGGAACCAATCCTAGGGGCGAGATCTTGCTGAACTGGGCGGCGGAGCTGTGGGCCTCTCGTTACTTAACGAGGGGTCCAGCAGCACCTGCATCCGCCCCCGGGGGGAGTCCATTGTCGACTTGACCTGGGCGACCCCGGGGGCGGCTTGCTTAGTGCAGTCATGGGAGGTGGCCGAGCGAGAGTCGCTGTCAGACCACCTCATAATCGAGGTGGTCCTTACGATCACCCCTCAGGAGGTGCTTCTCCACCGCCGGAGGGGGGATGATAAGCTCCCCAAGAGATGGGTCCTGTCGCGGCTTGACCGCGATAGGCTCATCGCGACGGCCTCAGCAGAGACCTGGTCCGAGTCAACAGAAACAGTTGCGATCAGGGAAATGGCCTCGCATTTGCAACGCGGCCATGCCCCGATTCAAGCCCGCCCCCCGCCGGGCGGATTATTGGTGGAGCGAGGAGATCGCGGAGCTGAGGCGTCATTCCACCAAGGCGCGCCGCGATCTTCTCCGCGCCCGGCGGGCTGCGGACTGTGAAAGCGAGAGAGCCGCTGTGGCTTGCTGCGCGGTACACGTTCCGATCGGCCATTAGTGTGGCCAAGGCCAGGGCCTGGGAGGAGCTCCTGACGGAGGTGGACCGGGACCCATGGGGGCGCCCATACCGTATCGTCCTCGATAGATTGAGGCCAGTGGCGCCCCCGGTCTCTGAGACCCTGGACCCAGTCTTCTTCGAACAGGTGGTGAGGGCTCTCTTTTTGGTGAGGGATGTAAACATCCCTCCGAAGGGAGATCCTCCCCTCCTGGGACGAAGCACTGGTAATTACGGAGGAAGAACTGTGGGGGGGCCGCCAAGAGACTTGGCGGCAAAAATAAGGCCCACGGTTTCCCAGGTGGGATTCCCGGTCGGATATGGGCCCTGGCCTTTGGAGAAGTGGGTGCCCGCCTGAGGCGACTCTACAACAACTGCCTCAGGACGGGCACATTCCCCTCCATACGGAAGAGGGCCAAATTGGTCCTCCTCCGCAAGGAGGGGAAGCCGGCGGAGCAGCGGATCAGCCTACAGGCTGATCTGTCTGCTGGACGAGGTAGGAAAACTCTTCGAGAGAATTATTGTTGGTCGTCCAGCACCTGTCGCGGGGTGGTCCCAACTTAAGTGAGGACCAATTTGGCTTCCGAGAGGGTCGTTCTACGGTCGATGCCGTTATGCGGCTAAAGACCCTCTCGAACCAAATTACAGGGGAGGGAGACATGGCGTTGGCGGTGTCCTTGGACATCGTCCCCTTTAACTCTGTCTGCGACATGGAATTTCTTCAGACGTAATTATTACTTTTATTTGGTTTAATCAGATAATTACGGAAAATTTTGGATAATGCAATCTTCTATAAGAATGAAAAAGATTTATCAAGAGAGAGTTTTTAGTGGGTATACCTGTATAAGGAGAGTCCCACACTACCCTGTCGGACCGGCCGATATGAGGTGTGCGTAAAGCATTTTCTCTTCCTACGTAAAAAAAAATAAAAAAAACATGTGTACATATATATATATATATATATCTCGGCACCCCCCGAACGGGTCTCCACCTTGTCGTGGTGGAGGGGCTTAAGGTCGCAGTCGGGTTCACCCGCTCAGGGGTGACACCGGGTGCGACCGACGAAGAGGGACCGCCCAAGTCAAGGTGTAAGCGACCGTGCCGAGGACTGCGTGTCGCAGGGGGCGCTGCGTCTCGAACGGTGCCTCCCGGATACCGGGCGAACTCCGGGAGTAAGATGCCAAGCCCCGGCATCGCGGCTCTGACCGGGTGAGACCGCTCTTCCGCACTACTCGTGGGACGAAAATGGAAAACAAGTCAAATCATAATAACAATAACATACAGGCAATCCTCCAGGGAGTGGCTTCATTAGGAAGCAAACAACTGGTGGATTCGCATACCACGGGGACGGGAGCTTCGAGCGACCGTACCAAACCCCGAGTTAAATATAGCAACACAGCTAGGCGACGCTATAGAAAGGAGCAGCAGAGGCGGCTTTTTGAGGAGAAGAGGGCTCAATCGACTCCTTGGTGGGTCGCCACTGCTTCAAGGGGGGGAATGGAGCCGCCGATGTCTGCGACGTCTAAACGAATCAGGTCGGAAGCGATCTCCACCTCCAGCCCCATAGACCATCGCCCGGGCAAGAAACCAAAGATCGACGATCAAGGGTCGTATGCCCAGGCGACTAAAGGACTTGTCCGGTTAGCCCTTGTACTGGAGGGCTACCCGGACAAGAAAATCGGATCGGGGAAAATTACAAAGATTAGTAAAATGATCAGGGAGCGTATCCTCGGATTACCCGAGGGCACTAGAGCTCCCGTTTTCACCGGTTCGTGGGAAAGGGACGGCGCGCTGTTTTTCTCATGCGCCGACGAGACATCGGCAGAGTGGCTAAAAAGTCTATCTGCCGAGCTAAAAGTAGAGGGGATCCCTTTGCGTGTGCTGCCGCCCGAGGAGCTACCCAAACGCCATAGAGTAGTGGTGCATGTCGAGGAACCCGATATAACTGTCGAGGAGTCTCTGAGGCTTCTCAACAGACAAAATGCGGGTCTGGGATCCAGGGAGTGGATCGTTACCAGGGGCAGCAAGAGGAGAGATGCTTCGAGCACGCACTTCTCCTGCCTTGTCGGCGATTCCTCGCTGGAGCGCCTGCAATTATAGGCCCTTCTGCGGGCTGGGTCGGGCAACCGTAAGGTTGCTCGACAAGGAACGCAAGGAGGTGCCTGCGGTGGTCACAGAAGTGGACGGGGGGGATTAGTCGATCAAATGGCTTATTCCGGTGTCCAGGTGACGCAGATTAATCTGCACCATAGCAAAGGCGCCTCGGCAATTCTAGCCAGGAGCATGGCTACGGTGCATACAGGCATTGCACTCATTCAGGAGCCTTGGCTCCTACATGGCGCAATCAAAGGTCTGGGGGGACGCGATACTTTATGTTACACCCTCCCCCCCCCCGGGCCGCAAGCCCAGAACCTGCATTGTAACCAAGAGCTGTAATGCGGTGTTCATGTTTCAGCTCAGCTGTGAGGACCTCGCAGTCATCCAGACGAGACTGCAGCTCGCGGATGGTAAAAGCCTGGATCTTTTGATCGGGTCGGCATATATGTCCTACGATTCAGAGGAACCACCCTCCCCCCCAGGAGGAAATCTTAAGGTTGCTGGCCTATGCCAAGGACAAAGGTCTCGAACTCTTACTGGGCTGTGATGCTAACTCCCACCGTGTAGGATGGGGCAGCACTAATATAAACCAGAGAGGTGAGCACTTACACAACTTTATTATGAACACTGGCCTAATGATTTTAAATCGAGGGTCGGAACCCACCTTCCTGGACTCGAGAAGACAGGAGGTTATAGACATTACGCTAGGCACGGAGAAGGTGGCGAGGTGGGGAGGAACTGGAGGGTCTCGAATGAGCCCTCCGGTTCAGACCACAGGCAAATACGCTTCAATCTGCAGTACACCCCAGAAACAATTTGGGTACGCAACCCTAGGAACACAGACTAAAAGGGCTATACGGAGGATCTAGCAATAAAGATCTCCGAGGCCCCAAATAGGTTTCATACTAGGGATGACTTCGAACGAGCAGCACATTTTCTTAGCAATGCCGTCTCGGACGCGTTTGAGTTAAACTGCTCGTTGAAGCAAAAGCGTCTTGCGACCAATACTCCCTGGTAGAGTAAAGAGCTGGCTAAGTTCAGGTCGCAAACGAGACGGCTCTTCAACAGGGCAAAGAGGGTGAAATCGCCCATAGCTTGGGAAATGTTTAGAAGTTCCCAGCGACAATATAGCAAAGCTATAGTAGTGGCAAAGCGGAAAAGCGGGAATTCTGTGAAAGTGTCGAGAGTGCTCCTGAAGCATCTAAACTCAGCAGAATTCACTGCCAGAATTCCAACTCTCGTCTGGGCTTAAAACGCCCGGAATGAACCTTTACTGAAGGTATATCTGAAACACTGGAACATCTGATGGAAACACATTTCCCGGTTCGAGGTAATGCCCCCATCTTTCAGTCGAAAGGGACGTGGCAATTTCCAGGACAGCCTATCTGCCCAGGGAATGGTCCCTTGCGGCGAAAGTGGTTGAACCCAAAAAAGTAAAATGGGCAATCCGCTCATTCGAACCATACAAAACTTCGGGACCAGATGGGATATGCCCCGCTCTCTTACAGAGGGGGCTGGATCACCTACTGGGCCCTCTGACTAGGATTTTCAGAGCAAGTATAGCCCTGAGATGCGTTCCCCAAGCCTGGAGAGGCACTAGAGTGTGCTTTATACCAAAACCGGGCAGGAATGGACATATCTTGGTTAAGGACTTTAGACCCATTAACCTTACTTCCTTTGTCCTCAAGACACTGGAGAGGTTGGTGGATGTCTATCTTAAAGCAGAACCACTTTCCCTTAGGCCCCTAGCTTCCCCTCAGTATGCCTTCAGGGCGGGCAGATTCACGGATACTGCCTTGCATCACCTGGTGGGCAAGATAGAGGCTCAGCTGGAGGCCAAGGGATACGCGCTGGGCGTCTTCATGGACATTGAGAGAGCTTTTGATAGCACCTCGTACAAGGCCATTATAGACGCTATGCAAAGGAAAGACATACGATCTGCCCTCATTGATTGGGTGCAGAGCATGCTGACGGGCAGATCACTGTCAGTTGGGTACGGGGACATATCACTATGTGGTAAACCAACCAAAGGATGTCCGCAGGGAGGGGTTCTCTCCCCACTGTGGTGCTTAGTGGTAGATAAACTCTTGGAGAAACTACAAGAGGCGAACTTCCACACTGCTGGCTACGCTGATGACGTAGCCATAGTGGTTAGAGGAAGATTTTTAACTACTCTCAAAGAGCGAATGGACGTAGCGCTCAAGATTATACAAAACTGGTGCATGGCCAAGGGCTTGAAGATTAACCCCTCAAAGACCGAGGCCATGATCTTCACCAGGAAATATAAACCAGACACCATTGCCGCTAAGGCTCTGGGGTAGCAATATCCGGTATGCTTCGGCAGTAAAATATCTGGGTGTTTATTTAGACCCGAAACTACACTGGAAACAACATCTTGAAAGTAAAAAGAATAAGTTCTACACTACCTATTGGGCGTGTAGGAAAGCCATGGGCAAAACATGGGGTATTACCCCGGGAGTTGCTCTATGGATTTATAAAGTCATCCTGATACCGAGACTCATTTATGCCTCGGTAGTCTGGTGGCCCAGAGTAGAGAAAGCGGAAACAAGAAACCTGCTAAAATGCATTCAGGGAAATTACCTGAGGGTAGTAGGGGCCATGAAAACAACACCCACGGCGCTGGAGGTAGCACTACATATACCTCCACTCCACCTGAAGATTATCAGTGCAGTTAGGCTTATCGCCTATAAATTGAGTTGTCAGGGCAAGTGGAGGGACGGACCTGGTCATACCAGGTTGAAGTTCCTACACAGAAGCCCTTTCACTCTAACAGGATAGAATTTCCAGGCAATACCACTGGGATAGGGCTTTTGATATCGCCACACCCAGCAGGGAAGACTGGAAAGAACCGAAGTTCCGGAGCAGTTTGGGACCAGATACTTGGTACACGGACGGCTCGGGGGCAAATGACAACTATGGAGCAGGAATTTTTAACAAAAAAAATGACTGCAAAATTAGTATTCCAATAGGTGGACTAGCCACGATTTTTCAAGCCGAGGTATTAGCCATCTTGGAATGTGCTAGGATCATACTAGTTAACAACTTCCATAACAGGAATATTTTTATCTGCACCGATAGCAGAGCAGCCTTGGGAGCCCTAGCGAAGCCCACCACAAAGTCATCTCTGGTTAGGGAATGCATGGACTCACTCGATAAACTTGGGAAAGGTAACCAGATTACCTTGCTCTGGACCCTTGGCCATCAAGGGATTGATGGAAACGAGAGAGCAGACGAACTGGCAAAGCTGGGGACCAAAAAGAGACCAACTAACCAGGTAGTAGGTATTCCATTTGCCCTGGACAAGAGCCTCATCAGGGGACGCCTGGAACAGGAGCACCGGACTTCCTGGAGGGAGTGCCGGGGGTGCTGCCAGGCGAAGAATCTGATAGGAGAACTCGGAAAGAACAGGGCGAAGGAACTGCTAACAATGAATAAAAGAAGGCTGAAACTATCCATCGGCCTTCTCACAGGACATGCGCCCTTGAGGGGGCGCATTTGTATAACCTGGGTTTGGCGGAGCATAGAAGCTGCAGACTCCGTGGAGAAAACAGGGAGGACAGCATACATATTCTGTGTGATTGTCCAGCCCTGGCGATAAAGAGGTACAGATTCCTGGGCACAGCATTTGTGGAGCACAGGAATCTCCCTACATTAGCAATCAGCAGGCTATGCAGCCTGGCGGAAAACACGGGGCTTGGCCTGAGAAGCTAACTGCTACGCAACCTGCGGGAAGCACAGAGGATCTCTAGATCTAGGTGCATCCTAGGATCCCTTGTAGACCTACCCGCACTTTATTACCATTACCATTAACATTATATATCGGCACATATTAAAACATATTAGATATATTAGAATAAATAAAGAAATTTTTAATTGGCGCTAAAACTATTAGAATATTTAAAGAATTATAAGCATAATTCAAAATAAAACTTTTTTTTCTAATATTATAATGCGATAAATATTCTTTTATTATAATAGATGCAAAAAATTATTTTTTCAAAATTATTAATGTGCTGAAAGATGTTCTTATGATGAAATATTACACACATGTGGGGAGAAGAGAAGTAAATAGATTAATTTAGAAATGTTCAATTGCTATTAAGAAACGATTCTAAGGGGAGTGAAACCATCCTTCATATATAGAGCGACTTTTTACTCTACTTTTCCCAATATATCTCGAAAACTATTGAAGATATCAAAAAATGTTTTATACAAAAGTTTTATGGTAAAATCACCTCTATTTAAATATCTTAACAAAATTTTGGAAAAAAATTTTTTTTCCAAAATTTTGGAAAAAATATTGTTTAACAAATTTTTTTTCAAAATTTAGTTAAGCTGGTATAATAGTTTTCGAGATATATCGAGAAATGTAAACAACCGCTCTATATATGAAGGGTGATTTCACTCCTTAGAATCGTTTTTGGGCAGCAACTTTATATTTCTAAATTCATGTATTGACCCCTCTTACATGTGTGTAAAGTTTCATTAAAATCAGAATTTTCCACTTCGCGAGGTTCCCTTGTTAGTAAATACAATAGTAAGAAGTGAATTTTTATTCGACTTTTTACGGTCGAGCCTGGATCTTTTTGACCAATCAATGGTCTGCGCAATCGCAGTACACAATTAAATACAAGATGCGTGTCGACACTGTAGAACTTTAAACGCAAACACAATCACCAACATAAAATCATGACGTCCGCACGGAATGGGGGATTTCCAGGTTCGAATCTTGGCTGAGGTAATATTTTTCGCAATAAATTATTTATATGTAGGAGATGGGGGGTCTTATTAACACCAACATTTAAAATCGAATTGATTCTAAGTTGGTGATTGTGTTTGCGTGTAAAGTTCGACAGTGTCGACTTGTATTTAATTGTGTACTGCAATTGCGCAGATCGTTGATTGGCCAAAAAGATCCAGGCTCAACCGTAAAAAGGCGAGTTAAAATTCACTTCTTACTATTTAGTAACTCAAGGTCAAGAATGTATTAATTAAAAGTAGAAGGTAATGACTGACTCCCAAACTGGCACCAGTGATATATAAAATGACGTTTATTACGTTTCGACCTGTGATTTAGGTCCTCTTCAAATATATCTACAAATATAATGTGAAGGAACTACAATAATCGTTTAAAGGCGCAAAATTATACAAATCAAGATTAAAACTTACAAAAATAGTCCGATAAAAAATGAATACAGATAAATAATATAGATGACAATGAATCGGTATCGATTACGATTACTTATAAAGTACGTCTGTTGTTGGTGACGGAAAAGAAAGGACTGAGCAAAATTGAGTCCGACAATGTGACAAACGTTACAAAATTTTAATAAATAGATAAAATAAAAAGGACACAAACTCAAAAGTATAAGTAGAGAAACAGGGTCAATAGTCTAAAATATAAATAATAAATAAGAGAAGGTTGTATAAGGTAAAAATAAAAGATATAAATTATAAAATATTAAATAAATCTAAAATAGAGAAATCGGGTCAATAGTCTGAAATGAAAATAATAAATAACTGAAGGTTGTGTCAAGTGAAAGTAAAAGTTATAAATTATAAAATATTAAGGAGTCCGTCATATATTGAAGTCAAATTTTCCGTGTCTCTTTGGGAGTTGATTGCGAAATTGCATTTCTTGATGAAAAGCATTTCCGCAATCTCCCTTTTTTTCCTATGTGTTTCCATATGAAGAATGGTAGGATTGTTCCAGTCAAATTCATGGTCGTGAGATAACCTATTTTAGATTTATTTAATATTTTATAATTTATATCTTTTATTTTTACCTTATACAACCTTCTCTTATTTATTATTTATATTTTAGACCATTGACCCTGCTTCTCTACTTATACTTTTGAGTTTGTGTCCTTTTTATTTTATCTATTTATTAAAATTTTGTAACGTTTGTCACATTGTCGGACTCAATTTTGCTCAGTCCTTTCTTTTCCGTCACCAACAACAGACGTACTTTATAAGTAATCGTAATCGATACCGATTCATTGTCATCTATATTATTTATCTGTATTCATTTTTTATCGGACTATTTTTGTAAGTTTTAATCTTGATTTGTATAATTTTGCGCCTTTAAACGATTATTGTAGTTCCTTCACATTATATTTGTAGATATATTTGAAGAGGACCTAAATCACAGGTCGAAACGTAATAAACGTCATTTTATATATCACTGGTGCCAGTTTGGGAGTCAGTCATTACCTTCTACTTTTATTTTTTATCACTGGCAAAGAGAAGATTTTCACATTTTTTAATTTTCACCATTGACTTGAAAACATGGTGCTTCCCACGAGAGGATTCTTTAACTACATCACCGAACAATATGGAAGGAACACCACAAGACTACTGAAGACATGGATATCCACCCAAAAAAAGAGGTGTCTTCTCAAACAACAACTCACATTTCTGATCAGATGCAGAAAACACGACATTTTGCCTCCACACATTTTCAATTTGCGCTTGAACATCTCTCTAATTTGTTACAAAGCCGTACGTACATTTAACGCTCTTAAAGAACGCACTCAAAGAAGTATTTTGAATCTTGAACTCAAAGACGCTCATAGCCAAATCCACCACGTTAATATAAGAATTTGTAGAATAGAGGAGAAACTTGCTTCTCTTCTTCCTCCTGCTATAATTAACTCCTTTTACACTTATAACATACAGAAAATAAACGCATTTAATGACACATGCAAACATAAATCCATTAATAAATTTAATCATCTCATAAGGAAATTAAACACTTCTTACAATCCTTTTACAAATATGGACACTTCAAAGTGGATTATGAACATCAGCGACAAACGAGTTCCGGACTCAACATTAAACTTTTTGAGTTTAGGTGACAGGTTCGCTCTTCCTCTAAATAAGAAAGACTTTAAAGATCGCGTCAACTATGCAACTGATATCGTTAAAAACTTCGAGAACGTATTACAAACTAGACAAAAAAGTCGCCGATTCCGCACGCAACTCCATTAGCAATGTATTAACAAAATTTTTAAACACTGACAAGCACATTAACCTTACTGACAAATTCATTTTAAAAGAATTTCATGAATGCAAAAAATTTTTAAGACAGAACAAGGACTTACTTATCACCAAAGCTGACAAAGGACAGGTCACTGTCATAATCGAACGAAATAAATACGACAATCAAATGGAGACCTTACTTAATGACGAAACGACATACAAAAAACTAAAAAGAGACCCCACAACATCACTTCAAAACAAAATGAACGATCTAATTAAAACATGGAAAACTAATTTAATCATAGACGAACAAACTTATAAAACATTGCGTTGCACCAATGGAAACCTCCCGAGATGCTATGGACTGCCGAAGATTCATAAAAGCGGCTTTCCACTTCGCATCATCGTATCGGCATCTGGGAGTCCGCTATACAATGTTGCCAAGTTCCTACACGAAATACTCGAAAAATCCGTTCCTAAGCCCAAATCACATATCAAAGACAGTTGGACCCTTGCCAAAAATATCAAAAACATACACATTGACTCTAATCAAATTCTTCTTTCCCTTGATGTCACTGCACTTTATAACAACGTTCCTAAAGAGTTAATATTTCAAGCTATTGAAACCCGTTGGGATCATATTTCAAAGATGACCAAATTTAATTTACAACAATTCTTATTCGCCATTGACACAGTGCTTTCCTCCACGAGTTTTGGTTTTGGGGGGTCCTTTTATGAACAAATCTTCGGCAGTCCCATGGGATCTCCGTTATCCCCTATTCTTGCTGATATCGTCATGGACGACCTCGAAACTCATTGCTTACAACGTTTTAAGTTCTCTATTCCGGTTTTTTACAGATATGTGGACAATATATTTATGATTGCTCCCACATCTGAAATTGGCACGATTCTCGATGTTTTTAACAAATATCACCCTCGACTACATTTCACCCACGAAATCGAAAAAAACCTTTCCATTCCCTTCCTTGACACGATCATCATTCGAGACAACAACACTCTTATTACAAATTGGTACCGCAAACCTACCTTTTCCGGAAGATATCTTAACTTCTTTTCTAATCATCCTCTCAAGTATAAGAAAAATACTATTACGAACCTTGTAGATAGAGCGATTTTACTTTCCGCCGAGAGATTCCACCAAAACAATATTATATTTATCAAAGAAATTTTGCGCAATAATCTTTACCCTAAAGACTTTATAAACCATCATGTTAAAAAAAGACTCAAGGAGCTACGACACAGACATAATAATACTTATGACAATCTTGCCTTCGATGCGAATAACTGCATCGTCATTCCATTTTCTAAAGAAGTTGGAATAAACATTGAACGTATTCTAACGAATGCCAATCTTAAAGTGTTGTATTCCATCTTTAATAAATTGGATGTTATTATAAAGAAGGGTAAAGATAATCTGTGTGTGCTTAAACACACTGAAATTGTCTACGAGATTAACTGTTTAAATTGTAATGCGAGCTACATAGGGCAAACGAAACGACATCTGATTACCCGATTAAAAGAACACCAGAATGATGTCAAAAAACCCACAGCAAATCATTCTGTTGTTAGCAAGCATAGGTTATCTCACGACCACGAATTTGACTGGAACAATCCTACCATTCTTCATATGGAAACACATAGGAAAAAAAGGGAGATTGCGGAAATGCTTTTCATCAAGAAATGCAATTTCGCAATCAACTCCCAAAGAGACACGGAAAATTTGACTTCAATATATGACGGACTCCTTAATATTTTATAATTTATAACTTTTACTTTCACTTGACACAACCTTCAGTTATTTATTATTTTCATTTCAGACTATTGACCCGATTTCTCTATTTTAGATTTATTTAATATTTTATAATTTATATCTTTTATTTTTACCTTATACAACCTTCTCTTATTTATTATTTATATTTTAGACTATTGACCCTGTTTCTCTACTTATACTTTTGAGTTTGTGTCCTTTTTATTTTATCTATTTATTAAAATTTTGTAACGTTTGTCACATTGTCGGACTCAATTTTGCTCAGTCCTTTCTTTTCCGTCACCAACAACAGACGTACTTTATAAGTAATCGTAATCGATACCGATTCATTGTCATCTATATTATTTATCTGTATTCATTTTTTATCGGACTATTTTTGTAAGTTTTAATCTTGATTTGTATAATTTTGCGCCTTTAAACGATTATTGTAGTTCCTTCACATTATATTTGTAGATATATTTGAAGAGGACCTAAATCACAGGTCGAAACGTAATAAACGTCATTTTATATATCACTGGTGCCAGTTTGGGAGTCAGTCATTACCTTCTACTTTTATTTTTTATCACTGGCAAAGAGAAGATTTTCACATTTTTTAATGTATTAATTGTTTATTGTTTAACTTAGTAAATTTTTGTCTATCACTAATGCTTTTGTCCTAATGCTTCTTTAAATATATTTTTATGTTTATCTGCAGAATGTGTAATAAGACATCCTGGCACTATGCAGTTCACCATTTTTATTGCTATAATAAACAAATAGTGAAATATACAGAGTGAGGCATTTAAAACAGATCACCTGTATAATTCACTTATTTTTTATGAAAAAAATGCTTTAGATAAAAGTTGCTTAGTTCGAAGAGGGTTGTAGTCTGATATATTAATAATTTTTTAAAGGAGGAGGGGTGTAGGTCCTATGAAATCACTGTCAATTTCTTAAATGGAACCCCCCCTTTCATTGCATATTCTTGTAGTTTATCTCGAGAGCTTTCCAAAACACTATAATAAAGTATATTTTTATTAAGTATTTTCCGAGTTATAAGGCTTGAAATGATTTCTTAATTTTACATAAACTATAAAATATCTCGTAAAACATTCACCTTTTGATGACCTTACCTCAATACTTTTATGCACAAAATAATGAGAGGAATTAATTGATGTAAAAAAATACATAATTGTTTTTAAGAAAAAATATGCAATTTGTAACTAGCAATTACATATTTTTTCTCTCATAGCAAGCACGCTGTCGATTTCGGGATTGCATTGCGGTAGGGTAGATTGAGCGTAGCTGGATGATACCGCGTTGCTCCTTTACCAACGTATTGAGTAAGCCGTCTTTTTCGCGCGACCGGCGATAGGAGTTCTATTACATTTTTGCCATTCGATACGGTTGTCATACGCGTCTGGCGCTTAATGGTCCTGCGTGTCGGGATCGCTAGGAGTGTGAGAAAGATTGTCGAGGAGGACTCGCACTTCTACGCTGTCGTTTTTTTGATTTGCGTCAGGCCGCGCGAGGCCGGGAGCATACGTGTGCCCAACAACGGCATGGCACTGTATACATGAGTACTTTTTTAATTGCTAAACTGAATTTTTTATTTTCTTAGAATACTTCTATTTTCATACAAGAGAGAGAGAGAGAGAGAGAATTATATTGTATTATTATCAAATATTTATTATATTCCATAATATATTTTCTACAGAGTGATTCAGAACAACCTTGTGATATTGAAATGTCGTATTCCTAATTGAGTTCTGAGATGATTTTTTTCTTTACCAAAATTTTCTCCAAAACTTAGATTTTGGTTTATAAAGAGAAATAGTTAATGAATTACGGAACGAGTATAGAAGACAGACAGAGGCGACGCAACTCATCGTCCAACACAGTTGATTACGCTCAGCTTCAGCTTATCACTATACCTATACGATACACAAAACACACGCACATGACACACACACACACACACACACACTCTCTCTCTCTCTCTTTTTCTTTCTCTCTTTCACTCACTCACTCACTCTTACTGTGACTTCTCATTCTTGCTCAGTCACTACTATTTTTGTAATTAAAAACTAAGCTTAGGAGATAATTTTGCAAAGAAGTGTCAGAATTGAATTAGGAATACGATATTTTTCTTAATTATTTATCTGTAGAGATGCGACGACTCCGTGTTATTGTAGTTCCTTGAGAGATGGATGGATCGTAATGGATCAATATTTTCGTTTAATTACACTGGTCGACAAAATTCGGTCATAAAAAACTTCGGAGATGAAAGTAGCTAATCTTTGTCAATTTTGGGTCGCTGAATCCGAATCCGATAATGAAAATTTTTGATTGGCTCTGGTTTCCAAGAAATATGGCGTCAAAGTTGCAAAAAGCCTCGTTTTTGGCAATATTTCAGGAGGCATATCTTTTGACAGAGACTAGATAAAGGGTTCAATAATGGCTTAAAATAATGCTTATACCTTGCACTTTAAGATAAAAAATAGAAAATAATTAAATAAAAAAAAAATCGCTTTAAATGGTCATTTGTTTGAACGCGTCTAAAACCTGGCTGACCCTGACAGGTCGGTAACTACTGCGCGCTATGCGCTCTAGAGCGCAACATTGGGTGAGCGGGATAACCGATTTAAATCGAGTGTTACAAACACAAAGATGTATTTTTATTTAATATAACGTCTCTATAATATGTTTTAGAGCTTGCAGATTTAAATCTGCAGATTATAATCTGCAAGCTCTAAAACATATTATAGAGACGTTATATTAAATAAAAATACATCTTTGTGTTTGTAACACTCGATTTAAATCGGTTATCCCGCTCACCCAATGTTGCGCTCTAGAGCGCATAGCGCGCAGTAGTTACCGACCTGTCAGGGTCAGCCAGGTTTTAGACGCGTTCAAACAAATGACCATTTAAAGCGATTTTTTTTTTATTTAATTATTTTCTATTTTTTATCTTAAAGTGCAAGGTATAAGCATTATTTTAAGCCATTATTGAAACCCTTTATCTAGTCTCTGTCAAAAGATATGCCTCCTGAAATATTGCCAAAAACGAGGCTTTTTGCAACTTTGACGCCATATTTCTTGGAAACCAGAGCCAATCAAAAATTTTCATTATCGGATTCGGATTCAGCGACCCAAAATTGACAAAGATTAGCTACTTTCATCTCCGAAGTTTTTTATGACCGAATTTTGTCGACCAGTGTTACTTAGCTGTAAACTATCAGTGAGAACGCGATTTAATATTTACATAAAAGTTGTGGAAGTCACAAGAAATAATTATGATCCATCCATCTTTTAAGTAACTGTAATAACACAAAGTCATCGTATCTCTACAGACAAGTAATTGAAAAAAATGTCGTATTCCTGATTCAATTCTGACACTTTTTTGCAAAATTATCTCTTAAGCTTAGTTTTTCAATTACAAAAATAGTAGTGATTGAGCAAGAATGAGAAAAAATCAGAGTGAGAGTGAGTGAAGAGAGAGAGAGAGAGAGAGACGAGAGAGAGAGAGAAAAACGTGTCATGTGTGTGTGTTTTGTGTATCGTATACGTATAGCGATAAGCTAAGGCTGAGTGCTCCACGTAACACCTGCGTCGGACAGTGAGTTGCATCGCTCCTATCTTCCATACTTGTTCCGTATTCATGAACTATTTCTCTTTATAACTCAAAAACTAAGCTTTGGAGAAAATTTTGGTAAAAAAAAATTATCTCAGAATTCACTCAGAAATACATTTCAATATCACAAGATTGTTCTAAATCACTCTGTATATTATTATAATACGGAAACATTTTCATATGAATTACATTTTCTATATGTTCGAAAACCTGACGCGAGCATGAAGGCGACTCTTAGAGCGGTTTTGGGAAAAAACGCACTATGGTGGCAAACGTTGTCTTTTTCAGCTTAACAATAAAATGATACTTTATTAACAATTATTTACAGAGAGTTTACACTTATTTCAGAATTTGATTAGCAAAATTCTTTTAACATGAAGCAGCATGAAAAGTGCGATCAAGCGTCGAAGCGGGCGAGTACTACTCGTACTCGTATACTTTTCGTACAGCGGGGAAGTTATTAGAGGAGACTCTAGCATCCCTTTTTAAGGATAATCGAAGGGCCTTTATTTTCCGCTGTGCACCACTAGATTTACGCTATTTAAAATTATCGCCAGTTGACCTCAGGGCGCTGAGCGCTATTAGCTGCCGCAGGACTTTGTGGGTGACAGCACGATTTTGAATACGCGAGGAAAAGATTGCCACAAATGATAAGTGGTGTGTGAGCTTCATCATCGAATCTACGAACTGAAATTCAGCGACAGTCATTACGTTAGCCAAAAAAATGAGCATGTTCCATCAATCATTGTCTTACAAGGAGAGTACTCATAATTCGGATCACCGATTTTGCTCAAACTTTGTAGGATTATAATACTAGTATAGAAGTAATAAATGCTATTCGGAGACGATGCACTATTCAGTTATTTACGAGAAATCGCTATTTGAATTTTACCGTACCGCTATAGTACCATGACACTAAAGCATCAAACAGATGTCAGCGTGGCGCAGCGGACTAACTGCAAGCATAGAAATCTAGAGGTTCGGTTCCACATTCTCTCGTTTTTTTTTTCATGTTTTTTTAAATAATTTTTAATGATATTTTTTTATTATTAGGTGTACAACTTTGCTCCCGCCGTTTTCCTATAGATGGCTTTAGCGGTAAGTGGTGGTCGAAATAAATAGATCATAGACGTCATACAAAACTTGGGTATCTGTCAACATAACCCCATAGAAACATTAGTCGATTTATGTCTGTATCATAAAGTTATTCTCGATTGAAAATGTCATTTTACGAGTCAAATTCTCGTCGTTTGCGGGAGTTTTAATTTTCTGCTTCAATATGAAGAAATCTGCGGCTAAGGCTCATCGAATGCTCTCAAATACTTATGGTGGGGCCGCTATTAGTGAAAGAAAGTGTCGTGAGTGGTTTCAACGCTTCAAGAACGGTGAATTTGACGTCGAAGACCGGCATAGAAGTGGAAGAGAGAAGGTTTTCGAAGATGCAGAATTGGAGGCATTACTTGTTGAAGACTTGTGTCAAAATCAGAAAGAATTAGCACGATCATTGGGAGTGACTCAACAAGCTATTTCAAAACACCTCAAAGCTATGGGAATGATTCAGAAGCAAGGAAATTGGGTGCCGTACGAGTTGAAGCCGAGAGATGTTGAACAGCAGATGTTTGTTTGCTTGTGAACAGCTGCTTGAAAGGCAAAGGCGGAAGGGATTTCTGCATCGCATTGTGACTGAGGACGAAAAATGGATTCATTACGATAACCCCAAGCGCAGAAAATCATGGGGAGTTCCCGGCCATACTTCCACGTCGACGGCCAAACCGAATATTCGCGGCTCCAAGGTCATGCTCTGTATTTGGTGAGACCAGCTCGGCGTAGTGTATTATGAGCTGTTAAAACCGACTGAAACAATCACAGACGATCAGTATCGAACGCAATTGATGTGTTTGAGCCGAGCATTGAAAGACAAACGGCCGCAATACAACGAGAGACACGATAAAGTGATTTTGCAGCATGACGACCCCATGTTGCGAAAGTGGTCAAAACATACTTGGAATACATTGAAATGGGAAGTCCTACCACCCGCCGTATTCTCCAGACGTTGCTCCCTTTGACTATCACTTGTTTCGATCAATGGCACACGGCCTGGTTGACCAGCACTTCCGGTCTTATGAAGAAGTAAAAAATTGGATCGATTCGCGCGTGAATCGCCTCAAAAGATGACTAGTTTTTTCAACGCGGGATTCGTACGCTGTCCGAAAGATGGGAGAAAGTAGTGGCCGGCAATGGACAATACTTTGAATCATAAATGTATAACCAGTTTTTTACAATAAAGCCTCGAATTTCAGGAAAAAACCGGCGGAAGCAAAGTTGTACACCTAATATATGTTTTGGTAAAGAAACTTTATTTATTTGACACATTGTGAAGATTAGTTTGATAAGTTGAAATATTTATTCCATATATGATTTTACAACGTAATATAATTATAAGAAAATGCGGTCACTCGGTGTCTTTTTCTACAGTTTTACAATTTTTTGGGTGGTAATTATCAAAGAAATGAAACATAAAACTAATTTACACCAAGAACGGCTTCAACTAACGGCTTCTCCTTTGAAACACAGTCCCCTAACAATAAGGTCTTCTTCAGAAAAATATTGACCTGAAAAGAATCCCTTGGGCGAGAGAGGGGACATAGAGCGCGTGAAATATTTAAGAAAAGAAGCTGCAACTGCAGTTAATATAATTTCAACAGCAATACGAATATTTTTAAATAACGCTGTGAATTTTATTACACGAATGATCGCATTCGTTTTCTTGTAATTATATTATGTTGTAAAATCATATATAAAATAAACGTTTCAATTTATCAAACTAATCCTCATAATGTGCTGCATTAAAACGAAATATAATACAATATAAGATATTTCATTAGACATCAATAATAATGGTAAAATTTTAATTTTATTTCTTATGTTTAATGTGTTGTATATTTTATAGACAAAATTAAAAACGTTCCAACGCGTAGAAAATTTTTTGTGCACTGTGTATTTTCTAGTCGTATTAAATATTTTTATATATTATAAATATCACCTTATATTCTAAATATGTTATATATCTTTTGTTGTAATAAAAAAATATCATTAAAAATTACAAAAAAAAACATGAAAAAAAAAACGAGAGAATGTGGAACCGAACCTCTAGATTTCTATGCTTGCAGTTAGTCCGCTGCGCCACGCTGACATCTGTTTGATGCTTTAGTGTCATGGTACTATAGCGGTACGGTAAAATTCAAATAGCGATTTCTCGTAAACAACTGAATAGTGCATCGTCTCCAAATAGCATTTATTACTTCTATATTAGTACTATAATCCTACAAAGTTTGAGCAAAATCGGTGATCCGAATTATGAGTACTCTCCTTGTTAGCGAAATAGAGTGACTTTGTAACGAAGCGTTCCGTTAATAAGTCACCCCCGGCGTAAACAATTGTTTTCCGCACCGCGCCAACCCTTCCGTCACCAACCTACGAGTATAAATACCGCCGATCTTGGGGTAAAAATCATCTTCCCGACGACCAGCGAGTTAAGCAGGTCTTACCGCCGAAGACAGTCTCCGGGTCCTATTCCGCACGTGAGTTGAGCGAGCAATCCTCCGGGGTGCGAATTAAGCATCTTCTAGAGCCGTGAGGTGAACGGCAATCCTTCGCCATATCTAGCCGACTACAGGTTGAGTAGTCAACTTCCTAAGACCACGTGCTGAGTGGCAAGTCACGCGGTGAGTGACTACCCCCGCCTTATAATGAGAGGCCCTCCACCTCTCCCGACATGCCTTTAATTCGCGTCGCCAAATCTGTCCGCTAGCTGCACTGCCGAAGCGCGACGAAGTCCGCCGATTCCGCCCGATCTCCGCGATCAGAGTCGCGCCGCCGAAGTACCGCGAAGTCCGCCGATTCCGCCCGATCTCCGCAATCCGAGTCACACCGCCGAAGCACCGCAAAGTCCACCGACTCCGTTCGATCTCTGCGAGCAGAACCGCACCGCCGAGACATCACGGAATCCAACGATTCCGCCCGAACGCGACCAGCGAGATCACGCCGCCGAACGACTGCGATCCGAGCCGAACGCTCCCGACAGCTATTAAGCCGAATCCACGCGCACCAGCGCCAGGAAACGCAATCATTAATCCGGCAGTACCGGAACTCTGTAAATAGTTGTACATAGTCCTAGTATTAGATTATATTAAGAATAAATATAGTTGTAAGCAACGCCTTTTTACTCAATCTTCGATCCCGCCGCCTGAACTCTGGATTGCCGCGGCTATCCGTGGCACATACAAAAAATCCATTGTTACAACTTTCAAAGGAGAAAATTACCTGCAATTGAACAATTCAGAAAATAAGGAAAAAACTTATATCCTTTCACGCAATTGATAAATGTAACCGAGTTTAAGCCGCGTCGCTTTATAGATCTTTCGTGATCTCAAACACAAACTATATTATAATCATATCATAATCATATCAAATATTCATTACATTCTTATATAATATATTTTTCATGTATTATTATTACGGGAATATATTCATATAATATGTTTTACACACACACGCACGCACCCCTCCTAGAGACTGAAGGACCTTGACGTGGGGCAAGGGCAACGGAACCAATTGTAGGACGATCGAGGTGTCTATGAAGCAGTCCAACAAAAAACCCAAGTCAAGATACCGTGTCGATGGCTGAATGGCATCTGGGTGTGATGTCACGAATGGTTCCCCTGGAGTACCAGGTCGCACTCCGGGTGTAATGACTGACATTACCCCAGCATTCAGGGCTCTGTTGTGGCGGACCGTTATTTCCCTAGATGCTCATGGAAACCAAATGAGTAAGAAGGATTCTGGTTTATTGAGTCAAAAAAATCGATTTTTTAAATGCTTTTAATCAATAGTATTACATTCAAAGAATATCGTATAAATTTTAAAGCAAAATTTGAAGTATTTTTTTAGTTACAGCCTGTAACAATTCATGCGTCGAGCAAGCTTAGAGCGCTTTGCCTTTATTGATCTTCGAAATCCTCATGGATCCCCTCAGCTCTCGGGATAGGGCTAAAAGGTATGCCGGGCTCATACCAGCTAAAAACCTTCTGGATGTCCTACTTCTGGCGACTCAGAGGGTGTCCGGGAACAGAGTACTATACTACCGGATACCCTCTCGCCCGGAAACAGTCCCGTCTAGGGGGACACTGCATCGTCAGGATGCGGGCCCCCAGAAATCCTTTCGGGATTACATCTTTATATGCGACGGGGTGAGGACATCAGTTACTTCGTCGAGCCACTCCGTTGGTTTAAGGGAGGTAAAGGGAGGGTCCGAGACTTCCTTGTACGCCACAGTGTATGGGCGTACGAGGAATCCAGAGGGGGCCGGGAGTGCCTGCCTTCGACCAGGGGTCGTGGCCCGAATCAAGAGGGACGCCCGCCAAGAGGCTATCCGCAAATGGCAATTAGCCCTGCGGGACCTCGAGGCGGGCAGGAGGACCACCCGCGCCATCCAGCCCTGTCTACCCGAGTGAGTGGACAGGCGCGGACGCGGGCTTGAGTTCCACCTGACACAGGTGCTGACCAGACATGGGTGTTTCGGCAGTCACCTGTGCAGGATTGGCAGGGAGCACACAACCGAGTGCCACCACTGTGCGGCCGGTCAGGACTCGGCGGAGCACACTCTTCAGGAGTGTGAAGTGTGGGCGGAAGAGCGCCGAGCTCTGACCGTAGTGGTTGGCGAGGACCTCTTCCTCCCGGCATTAGTCCGAAAAATGCTGGAGGGAGAGGAAAAATGGAGGGCCGCCTCCGAATTCTGCGTCAGAGTGATGACGCAGAAGGAGGTGGCGGAACGAGTGAGACGTGGGGAGGTGGAGGTGCTCCCACCTCCCCCACCAGAGCCACGACAACGGCGGTGGGGACCCCCCTCCTCCAGTCAGGAGGAGAGTGAGGGGAATACCCCACCGCCGATTCGCCCATATGAGGGGCACTTGACAGTCACGGGGTCCCCCGAGGGCCGGGCATTCTGTCCGGTCCAAGTAAAAATAGGGGGACCCCGTGACTCCTCCCTCACCGGAGGTAAATTTTCGGGAGAGGTCCCCCCTGATGGGCTGAGCAAGTTACTCAGCCCAATCTAGGGGACCTCCCCCTGAGAGAAGGAATTCACTCTTCCATTTTTTGTTCAGCGTGCTGGGAGGGTCACATGTACCCTCCAAGCGGGGGCTCTCGACTGCGCCGACCCCCCTATCAACACGGGTGGTGGGGGGAGCCGTTGGAGTCCGGCTCCCCCCCTCACCGATTCTCTAGAAGAGGCCTTTACAGGCCAGCCCGAGGGGGGGGGGTGAGAATAATGCCATAAGGTGATACCTCCCCAAGGGCTAGAGGAGACTATCCCGGAGGGGTTTTAGCGGGTATGCCGGGGGATTTCTTCCCCCGGAGACTTCCGCATAACCCGTTCCCCCGGACCCCTCGGGTATCTATAAAGAATTTCCCCTTCGACAACAAAAAAAAAGGAGAGTCTCCGAGACTCCCCGTTTGGACCGCACCTCTCCGACTTCCAGGAGCGGAGGGGGAGAGGATGGTTATTACATTTCCCCTGCCGCTCCCAGGTCACCTCTCATAATAGGGGGGGTAGAGAGAGCCACGTCGGCGATTCCCTCACCATCTCCTCTATTAGTTTAAGTAGTGGGAGCACTTTCAACACCCCTTTTTTGGGGAGGGAGATTTATTTAGCCTCCAGTCGAGTCACGGCTTGCTCGTCCCAGCAACCGGATTTCTTGATACAGCGCCGAGGACGCCGCGACGGACTCGGAGGCGGCTTCCTCCATTATCTCTTTTGTGCCCCCCCCCCCCCACCGCCTTGCTTACGCTTGGCGGAAGGAGCCATTTGTCCGCCGGTTGAGAGGGGGTCTTCACGGCCCCCTCTTTTTTTGATTTTTTTGGCCCCTTAGCGGGGTCAGCTCGGGGCGGTGCGGGAGCAGGAGTTTTTCTCCCCGCCCCCCACCGACCCCCGCGCGTTTTTCGCGGCGGAGCGCAAGTCACAGCAGCTTACCTGCCTTAACCAACTGAGGGAAATTGTTACTACACTATTCTTAGCACAGCAAAAACTCGTCTACGATATACGGAAAGCGAACGAGGCCTCTTATTACAAGTAAGGAATTGTTGCGAAATTGTAGTAAAGTAAGGAATAGAAAGACGTCAGGAATGGATAACGTCTTAAATTTGGCTATTAAGGCTGTTATCAAAGCAGTTCCTGAAATGTTTCTGAGCACGTACAATTCATGCCTCAAGAAAGGAGTCTTTCCTGAACGCTAGAAGTGGCAGAGCCAACATCATATCTCCCTTACACGTTGTGCATGTTGGACACAGTAGGAAAAATACTGAAGCGCATCATCTACAATTGGATTGAAGCAGCTATTGGGGACTCCTTAGCAGACAATCAATATGGCTTCAGGAAATTGAAGTCAACATTGAACGTGATCAAGCGAGTGATACAACAAGAGAAGCAGTAGCTGACAATCAAGAGAAAAGAGATATTGCTCTAAGAGGTTGCTTAGTCGTCGCCTTTAACATGAAGATCCCACCTTTAACTCAGCCAGGTGGGACAATATCTGCCTGGCATTGGGTAGGTTGAAAGTACCAGCCTACTTGAAGAGGATGGTGAAAAGCTATCTCAGCGACAGATCTTTTGTATATGACAGAAAGTGGACTCTAGGAATATCAAATCACAGTAGACATACTTCAAGAATCGATGCCGCTCCTATAGAATATTATGTATGATGGATTATTAAAGCTGGAATTACCATTGGGAGCACAGCTGATCGTTTTCACGGACGACGCAATGGTCGTCATTGTGGCCAAGCTCACGGAGAAAATTCTCCATATTTTCAAAGATGCGTATGATCGGATTCAGCGCTGAATGTGCGCAGTTGACTTAAAGCTAGCTGAACACGGAGGCCATGTGGATCACAAGTCAGAAAAAGACAATCACTCCAAAGACCGAGACAATCACTCTCTCAGTCGATGAAGACACCATCACTTCCCAGCTCTATATTAAGTACCTAGGAGTGATGTTAGATGCTAGACTTAATTTCAGAACACAAGTGGAGTATGTAGCAGAAAAGGTGACTAAAGTGGCGTCAGCATTGGAACGGCTCATGCCTAATGTCGGCGGTCCCCGCCAAAACAAAAGGAAGCTACTCACATCAATGGTCACTTCTGTCCTGACATATGCAACTGCCATTTGGGGAGACGCTTTGAAGTCTAGGAATATTGCAGAAAGATGGTGTCAGTATATAAACTGAGTGCCTTAAGGGTTTTCAACGCATTCCGCATGGTGTCGGAAGATGCCGCGTGTGTCATGGAATGATACCCATACACATCCTGACGGAAGGGAGGAAAACGCTATACCAGCAGAAGATTACATTACAGAAACCTCAACAGAAGCAGAAACATGAGGCGAGGCTAGAAAGTGTATTGCATTGACAGGCAGAGTGGGATGTGTTTGCGAAAGGAAAGTGGACACATTGTCTAATCCCGCGAGTGGATGATTGGCTAAACCATGAACACGAGGAAGTGAACTACTATTACAGATGCTCTCGGGACATGGATGCTTCAGAGCCTACTTACAGCGCTTTGGACATGAGGAGTCATCGGATTGCCTTGTGGGGTGTGGAGTTCCTGAGGACGCGGATCACGCGTTGTTTTGTTATTCACACAATACAAAGCAAATAGAAAGAAACTGAGGCAAACACTGGACACCAACTCCGGAAAACCTGGTGCAATGTATGTTGACGTCGGCCGAGTCTTGGGCTGCGATATGCGGTTTTGCAACTACGGTTATAAAAATTCTTTGTGCCGACGAACAGAAGAGAAGGAGAGCATTAACAGGGCAGCACCTGTTATGAACAGCAGGAGGACTAGCGAAAAATCATAACAAAGGAAAAGTTACGGGTAAACCATCCCTGCGAGGTAATGTTTAGCGGCGGTTCCGGGGGGGGGGCGATAAGAGGTCAATGAGGAAGGAAGTTTAGGGTTTGAGTGGGTAGGACCATCAGTCCCACCCACGGGATATATATCTCTCTTATATGTATATACCATGTATATGTGTGCTGCCTACAAGGTGACTACCTAAAGAAATGCTATGCCACCATAAGAGAGGAGGGGCTACCACCTGGTGAATTTTCCCCTCTCCATGTGAGACCCAGTGGGGTCTACCACTAAAACCTCCTCCCTTTCTATATATATATATATATATATATATATACTTTTATTATTTAAACACTAAACATTTTATACTAAACACTTACCAACTCCCCATACTAAAACAGAACAGAAAAAAAGAGAGAGAGGAGAGAGGAGGGAGGAGGAGGAGAGAGAGAGAGAGAGGAGGAAGAGGATGAAAGAGAAAGAGTGTTGAGAGAGGAAAGAGGGGGGAGAGAGAGAGAGAGAGAGAGATTAAAGCAGTCACATATTTATTCGGTTTAGCAACGCCAATTCTGTTTATTAGCAGCGCCAAGTGTTTAGTATAAAATATTTATTTGTAATAATATGTGTGGATTTCTAGCCTTTTGAGCCCAATTATAAGATAACAAAGAAAACTTACAAAAATAATGAATACACATTTCAAATTTGTGTCTATATAATTAATAATATAAAACGAATAAATTACAAATAAATTAAATTAAAATAAATGCTCACTGTCATGAGCATTTTGTATTTTATTCCGTTTAGATATAAGTAGAGGTTTTATTATTTAACTCCCGCTGAAGAGGACTCTGTGAGCCTGAAACGCGTCCGGGATTAATTTTTATAATGTTATAATTTTATATTTATTTTATTTTTATTTGATTTGTATATTATTTTTATTTTTATTTTATTTAATTTATTTGTAATTTATTCGTTTTATATTATTAATTATATAGACACAAATTTGAAATGTGTATTCATTATTTTTGTAAGTTTTCTTTGTTATCTTATAATTGGGCTCAAAAGGCTAGAAATCCACACTTATTATTTTAAAATCAATGAGCCATTTAGTTATACATATTTGATATTTATTTGTATTGAATTATTTGTATTAAAATATTTGTATAAATCTGTCTACTTAATATTATTATCTTTTCTATTTTTTCCAATTTAATTTTTATTCCAATTTTTATTAAATTGAAATTCAATTGAATACAGAATCATATTATTCATTAGATATAGCATTTTAAATAATTATCCAAGGCGATATAAGTCTGAAGTAATGTCTTAAAGTGCTAATACGACTCTGTGATTGGTTTAAAACATCATATGATTGTACTTAAGACTGTCTTAAATAAGAATTAACTATAAATATCGGCCAAAAAATAATAATAAAGTAATAAATGTTTTGATTTGCATAAATACCCATTTTTATAGTGGCGTATTTTTTTACTTTTATCATTTTTTACTTTTTATCATTACTTTCTTAAAGAAGATTTGAATCTTTTACTGAAAGTTTTCAACATATATTAAAGTTTTGTTTTTTACAAGAATTCTTTTTTGATTGCGTTCTCTAGCGATGCGTATATTTGGCGCATTTTTGTATCTTTTTTTTTTTGAAGGTTGGTATGACACCCGCACGGAATGAGGGAGTTCCAGGTTCGAATCCTGGCTGTTGGTAATATTTTTCGTAATAAATTTTTCATCTAATTTAGAGCCAAAAATTAAAATCGATATCGATTTTAAAGTTGGCGATTTTTCTACATTTCAATATCCAACAAACCTAGTCGGCGACACGCAGATTAGTTGCCAGACGGGTCGATGAACAATTGAAATTTGTTTAATAATTATTAATGTTGAAATAATGGTAGTTGATCTTACGTGTCCGAAAAATTAACAATACGAAACAGAAATAAAATATTAAAAACACGTCTTCACTTGGTCTTAGTGTAAAGAATAATAATCTTGATCCGTCCGGACATCACACCACATCCCACAATTATAATATAGATGGAGGGGGAATGAAAAACATAACTTCTCAATAATAATACAGGAAGAAGCAAATAAGGACAGGTTCTAATTTGGCAAAATTCAATACGATATTCATATATGCAACATTCAACAGTTCAGAATTGGTGTGGGTGTTGATTCCGTTTTTTTGCTGTTATGAATCATGTTCGAAATCAATCTTTTTTGGAAAATATGTTCTATAATTTAAGATCTCCACATTATTCTAATCCAAAAGAATGGCCGAAATTTAAAATGTGTTCTGAAACTATTGAATGCTTACTAGGATCTAACTTAATGTTAGACCTATGCTCTTTTATCCTTGTCATAAGTTGCCTCTTTGTTTGTCCAACATAAATAGATATGGTTCTATAGATATAACTACGCTAACAGGATAAATAGAGTTAGTTGGTATTATCTGTATGATAATGCTATTTTTAATACACGTAAACACATAAAACCAATAGACTAATACACTTAAGACCAATAGACTAATATTACGAAATATGAAACTGTTTTTCTTTTTTTGTTAGTCAACTTTAACTTGTTATTGTGACAATTTTCCATTCTCTGCTTTAATTGGAAGAAGGAAATAAAAAATATTATTGAATATTCTTAACAGAACAAAAAACGACATAAAAAAATGGCAAATTAGTACAATAATAACAACGTGTATACTAAACTTCTCTGTAACATTCTGATCTGTCTATGTAAGTAAAAAATCTCTATGTTTAAAGCGCTTTTTTAAAATCTATATCAAATTCTCAATTCTTCGATTTACGGAATAAATAAAATTTGACATTATTAAAATATGAAGTGTTAGATAACAATATTATTGATCTTACAATGTTTTAAAAAATCTTTAGACTTGGTTCTGATTAATCTATAGTTCGTATCAATCAAGCACTTCAACATTATATGTAAAAGTATCATGACCAAATCGGTGGCGAATAAAATCGATATACTATTTTATTCTGAGAGGGACAAATTATATAATTAGACTTATTTTTTCAACATGTAAAGTTATACTTCTATCAAGAAGCATGTATCTCGCGCCAAGTATACACAGCGTTATACGCGGCGCGAAACAGACCAAGTATCTTTCAAGCAAAACGCCGTTTCGAAAGATTCTTTAATTATTGAGTTTCAGTAACGGCTGAGTTCCGGTCAAGTTCTAAGTAAGCTTAATGGGTAGCTTTCAGGGGTTCAATTTGTATAAGAAAAGTAAAGTTTTTATTTTTCTCTTATGTGCCCTATCAGCAGAGATATTGCAAAGTCTAAATGTGATAAATTTACAATTAAGAAACTCTGTTTTCTTAGTCATCATCATCAAGTGTAGGGATGTAAGAGCGCGGAAGGAATGTGTGAAGAAATGTGTCACAGGACGTTGTTCATTGGACGAAGGTTTTAACCAATAGCGTGGCTATATCCGTGCTTGTAATAGGAGTGTAATCAATACTCAATCGATAACGGTGAGTGATGGTAATGAACGATGGTTAGGTTAATGGCGACGACATCTTTTTACATATTATTTTTACAAAAATTGATAGAAAATAAATATATTGAACATATTGTGCATAATATAGACATAAGTGATCATAAATTAAGAAATTTGAATGACATTAAATTTTATTGACATCTGATCGAGTAATATTTTAATTTTACCATTTGTATTAGGTGTACAAAAAAGTTCTGAACTTAGATTTTTAAAACTGAAATAACAATGAATTTTTATATCTTCCGCCCTTTTGCAATTTTAAAGGTTGCTGATTTGACCTTCTAAAATGCCATACGGTTTGGCGTTTGATGCACATAACCAAAAATCAGTAGTGTTTACGATGGCAATAGCAAAGAGCATATTCACTCATCCACCGCGTTTCCATTCGAAGAAAATGTTGCTGAAGCCAATTGCAAATGATTTTCTGCGCTGCATATGGAGAACGCTAAGTAATAATTACATGTAAAAATGGTATCGTACCGGGCCATGGAGCTTCAGTCTTAAAATGAACCGCGTGCTGGACGCCCTGGAAAACTGACGAATCAGGCACCGCTGGATATAAACTCTGCGCAAACTGAAAGGAGCTTTCAGGTGAACAGCTTGGCGTTACGCAGCAAGCTACTCTCAGAAATGCTTTCTGTTAATGATGTAACCAGAAGGAAGGCAGATGGTTCCATGCAAATTGTCCAGTTATCATTAATAAAAATCGATTATGTGATACCTGCACTCACTTGCTTTCAAAGTTCCAGGAAAAAGATTTTCTGCACAAAATCATTACAGATGATGAAAAAGTGGATTATGAGATAACCCTAAATGGAAATCATGGTTGACCCCTAACTCGGTCGCCAAACCAATATCCACGCTAAAGGTTTTGTCGGTATCTGGTGGGATTGGAAAATGTGTTATATTACGAGTTGTTACAACCGGTGAAACAATCACGGCAGACCCCCGCTACCAAATAACATTGACCAATTTGAGCGATGGTCAGAAGAAAAGAGGCCATTTAATACAAGGACGTCGTAAAGTGATCTTGCTTCATTCAGATAATGCTTCAATCATATGTTGCGTAAAAAGACTTCTAGACCATATCTTTGCGTTAGGTTAAACTTCTTCCGCACACACGGCCCGAGTAGAAAATGGTTACGGTTTGCCTCAATTTTATTCCGGCGCTATCAGGTAACTTCTTCCGGCATGCCTTTATTGTGGAAAGCCTGATCCGGCTCCATGATAAGGGGCTGCTCTATTAGCGCCAAATCTAGTAACCTTACAGTTCTTGACTGGTTTTCTAAAATTCTCCTTATCGAATGCGCATGACCATTTTAAGGACCCAGTTCTAACCATTACAGGCGATGATTGGGACATCAAGAGCTTCATACACATTTACAGTTACGTTATAATATCGTAAAAGTGTATCGTGTGTATATAGTGTTTTGAAATAAAGTAATAATAATTATACAGAATGGATCGCAAGAAATGGAAATTAACATGAATGCGTGTTGCCCAGCAATTCGAAACAAGGTAATGTACATATACTATATATTATTATTTGTGATAGAGTTACTATTTCTTTTATAAATATTCTGAAGTTGTAAACTCTGTTCTCAAATCTAGAAACATATATTCGAATATTTCTGAACTGTTTTATTGATCTGAATGTAAATTATAATAGTTTAATTTTGAGAAACAATTTTGAACAGTTTAGGTTAACGGTAAAGATCATTTAAAGAATTATTCACACAAAATTGATTTTAGATGAAATTATTCATCATCAGAACCATCGACATCTACGGCTAATAAAAACGCTGTTTATCGATGGAAAATTTTGATGCCAAATAAAAGCCTGATAAAAGTCAAGAGAACTGTCAGATGCCTTATACAAGTGGGAAGTGCTAATGAAGAAAATATAAAATAAAAGTACAGAAATGAAATTG
>CABEGB010000964.1:0-154514 GCA_901521435.1 Crematogaster levior | reverse complement strand
CTTCATAATGCGTATCAATATTTTCGATATAGACTTCTTCTCTCGTGTCATCCAGTAACAGATCCCGCAGCCATTCTCGTTTTTCATGTCCCTTGACGTACACGATGGGTGATATCTCGTTCTCCGTCGCACCCATCACCGCCGTCGTAATCAAAGTTCTAGCCATGCCATATGGAATCATTCCGTCTTCCCATTGTAATCCATGATGATTCGCCGTCAACCAAGATGCATGCTGTTTTTCCGCTTTGGTGAGAAGCCACCATGGTTCGGCGCTTCCAAAAATATAGTGAGAGAGAATGGATCCCTCTCTGAGAGCGGCAAACTCCTTCACGACAAAGTTTCTGCCGACGATAAAGCCTTGCAGATCCACAAACGTCGGTACGGACATGATGTTTTTTTTATTGTTGTTGAAAAAAGACTGCGGCCGATCTCGATGCATCGTACATTTTATATCGATGCTGTGGCACTCAGGTGATTTTGCGCACTACGTTGGTCAACGGGTTATACTGAATTACGCGATCGTGTATAATGAGACAGTACGCTGTGGTATTTGCCGGTACATTCTCTTTGCACTCAAATTCCAATCTCACATCCACGGTGGCACTCTTGACGGACTCGTTTTGTCGTGTGCAATCGATGACCACAAAAGGTCCTTTCTCTAGAAACGTAAGCACCGTACAAAACGTTTCATAGTGGGCACATCCGTAATAGGATTGACGAAAACGTGCATACATATCATAAAGCATAGCACATCTTTTTTTATCGAAATCTAAGTTCAGGTCATCGTATGGATAAAATTCAGAGTTCAAATAGAGTTTCACGTTGGTCAGTTTACAATCGTCGAATCGGCTCGTATCCTCGAACATGACGTTCTTTCGACCAGTCTGCAGCGCAAAAATAACGTATCGCGGTTTTTCAAGCTGACTCGTGGTTTTTACAGCCCATGAATGCTTGGTAGTGTTTTGCAACAGCGGGTACTCGTACAGGTCCCACGAACGAAAACCCATGTTGAGATATCGCCCGCTTTCCAAAGTACGCAGCATCGATAGCTTATTTATCTCCTTCAGCATAACGTGAGGCATTCGCCATTGTATCTTGAATATATCAATCACGGGCTCGAGCGCAGGATTTCCCACAACGCAATTGTTGTCGTTGCGTGCGCGTATTAAAATCAATTCGTGACGAGCGTTAATAACCACAGATTTGTAATCCTCACAAAATCCCAATAGTGTGTTCAGTGGTACGCAAAAGTTGAAGTATCCATTCAATATGACTGATGAAATATTCCATCCAGCATTTTGCATAATCATTCCTTTGTCATACGATAGCGATACATAGTTTTTGAGCGTGCTGGTAATTCCCACATTTCTGCTACGATCAATTTCCACACCATCAAGTTCGTATCGAATCTCATCGAACATGAATGCGACGCAATTATTTCCCAATGTCACATCAGATCCCTCGGCAGGTTTGTTTATCGTTAATTTTCCCTCGATGTATAGAAGACTTTCACATGGCAACGTGTATAGATCCTGTTGCTGTATGGGTATTCTTATCTCGTCGCTATGTCCGAACGTCGTGTTGGCAAACGGATTGTACGTGTGAGACTCGATCTTGACGATGCGATCGTCAAAGATTGGCTCATCCTTGATATTGAGGATGTCGGTCATTGTCGCGTCGATCAAACGTTTCGCACCGCGAATCCCAAAGATTTTAAAAATTCAACGTTCGTTGCGTTGAGTTTCTTTTTCTTGATACAACCGCGTGACTGAATATTGTCAAACGTTGATGTCGCTATCGTTCTCTCAAAGTTGGTCCGCTTGTCTCTCACGCGCTCCGATCCGTTCAATACGAGCATCTCATGCGTCGCACGCGTTATCGCCGTTGTCGTCGTACGTGCAACCTGATAGTGATCTCTTCTCCTCGAAAGTCGAGCAATCGTCCGTCCTGATCGACGATGCGTATCGTTAAATCCGTAATGCTCCGCGTGACGATCGGCAGATAAATGATTTGCGTTGGCGTTTCCGATATCTTATATCCTGGTGGCACTCTCGGTGAAAATTCATGTATCGTGTGCACGGGTTTACTGTTGCAATACGCGCCCGCGGTCACGTTACACTCAATGCGGATAATGTTCACGTTAATGATGTTAATCGGCATGTCTGATTCGTGCCACTGTCCCGGCTTCAGCACGCGGTACGATGAAAATCCCAGCAGCGGTCCAATGTTGTTAGGCTTGCTAAAGTTTATTTTGTAGGCGCATTTAATCTCGCTTTTCATCGTACTGTAATTAGCGCGGAGCACTATCGGATATTCTTCATCTTCATCATCGACGGGTCGCGGACGTTTTCGCGAAATTGCACGCCTCAAAAAATCATTTATGGCTTGCAGCTCGTACGATCCCTCGGGAATCGTAATTTCCAAATCGTTGTCAAAGTAAAATTTATTATTCGAAGCATTCACGTTCGGTATCGTGTAATAAGTTTCAAAGTCCATTAGACCGAGCTCGTAATCGTCATCGCTCAAATCTATGGGTGGAAAGTAGTTTACGGCAAGGACACTGTTCTTTCCGGTCAACGTAAGCGTCAGCGACATGATGAAAGAAGCCCCTCAATGAATACTGAGTCCTCACGACACCTCGTCAAGCTTTAAATTCGCGCGTGTCGACTGTTCGGAGAAACCATAGACACATCTGTCCACAGATGTTCTGACCGTAACGTTGATAAGATGCGTGATTATATTCTATCGTCACACCGTCTCCGAAATACTGCGCGAGTTCTTTAGGCGGCCGAAGATTACCAAAACTGTCGAAATACACCACGTAATTTTCCCTCTTTGCATACGCCACCCAATGAGTGCCGGGACCCGTCGCATCATCTAGATTTACGATACCGCTCTCGTTTCGACGTACACCGCTTATCGGTAATGCGTTACGCATAAAAACACCTCTAAAGTATGGTACACGCATGCGTCTTGCCAGTTGATCCAATTGTACGTTCGTTGTCACACCCGTAGGCATTCTTAACGTTTTTTTTTTAATGACGTTTTTTTTTTCTTTTTGGCTGTTACTCCCTGCCCGCGTTTGTACGGAGCGAGATACACTCCTCGCCCATACTTGTACGGAGCGAGATACAGTCCGCGACCTTCCATCGTGCGATTGTGGCGTTGTAGCTCCTCGAGCTGACGTCGCGCGGCTTTGCCATCGTTCACCACTTTTGCCACGCCAGCCGCTCCGCCGATCAAGGATCCGAGCGCGCCCAACATTGGTAGAATCGGCAATATGCCGCCGCGTTTTGCTATCGAAAGTATCCGTTTTTTTTTCGCCGCCTTTTTCTTCGTCTTCATACCCATACCGATCTTCGTCTTGGCTTTCATCGCCGCCCAGACAGCTGTGGCTGCGGCTCTCTCACCGAGAGCGGAATCCTTCGCGACGATGCGTCTTCGCGCTTTTTCGGCGAGTATCCGGTCCGCTGCGTGTCTCTCCGCGAGATCGCTACTCCGAGAATACGCTATGTCGTGATCGCGGCACGCCGCGTCCAGTGGATTTATACCCTGATCACCTCTCGCCAATCGCTTTTCCAAATGAGTGCCCGGGCCACAAAACTGATAGCCGGGAATATGTAACTCGAAAGGAAGCGCGTTTATCGCACGATTCAGCAGACTGCCGCCAGATTTGCTCGACGCCGTTGCTGACATGCACCACAATTCTTTATCAATGGCGGTGGACCATCAATATGCGTTTGATGACACGGTAAATTATAATGTTCCAGGCACCGACGATGTTGTTGAATTTCGGGATCCGCTCTAATATCTTCTGGAAGTTTATCCCACACATAATCTATGTAATTAGAAAACTGCCGCAGTAGAATGATCTTGGGTATATACTTCAATTGTTCGACGGTTAAATCGTGAATATCACTGTCATCCGTCAGAAGCAAAAACATTTCGAATACTGAACGATTCGCAGTTTTGCGCACATATAAATAGGCACGTTCTCACGACTTCGTCATTGCATTTTTTGCTGCAAACATGCGAATCGTTCAGTATTCGAAATGTTTTTGCTTCTGACGGATGACAGTGATATTCACGATTTAACCGTCGAACAATTGAAGTATATACCCAAGATCATTCTACTGCGGCAGTTTTCTAATTACATAGATTATGTGTGGGATAAACTTCCAGAAGATATTAGAGCGGATCCCGAAATTCAACAACATCGTCGGTGCCTGGAACATTATAATTTACCGTGTCATCAAACGCATATTGATGGTCCACCGCCATTGATAAAGAATTGTGGTGCATGTCAGCAACGGCGTCGAGCAAATCTGGCGGCAGTCTGCTGAATCGTGCGATAAACGCGCTTCCTTTCGAGTTACATATTCCCGGCTATCAGTTTTGTGGCCCGGGCACTCATTTGGAAAAGCGATTGGCGAGAGGTGATCAGGGTATAAATCCACTGGACGCGGCGTGCCGCGATCACGACATAGCGTATTCTCGGAGTAGCGATCTCGCGGAGAGACACGCAGCGGACCGGATACTCGCCGAAAAAGCGCGAAGACGCATCGTCGCGAAGGATTCCGCTCTCGGTGAGAGAGCCGCAGCCACAGCTGTCTGGGCGGCGATGAAAGCCAAGACGAAGATCGGTATGGGTATGAAGACGAAGAAAAAGGCGGCGAAAAAAAAACGGATACTTTCGATAGCAAAACGCGGCGGCATATTGCCGATTCTACCAATGTTGGGCGCGCTCGGATCCTTGATCGGCGGAGCGGCTGGCGTGGCAAAAGTGGTGAACGATGGCAAAGCCGCGCGACGTCAGCTCGAGGAGCTACAACGCCACAATCGCACGATGGAAGGTCGCGGACTGTATCTCGCTCCGTACAAGTATGGGCGAGGAGTGTATCTCGCTCCGTACAAACGCGGGCAGGGAGTAACAGCCAAAAAGAAAAAAAAAACGTCATTAAAAAAAAAACGTTAAGAATGCCTACGGGTGTGACAACGAACGTACAATTGGATCAACTGGCAAGACGCATGCGTGTACCATACTTTAGAGGTGTTTTTATGCGTAACGCATTACCGATAAGCGGTGTACGTCGAAACGAGAGCGGTATCGTAAATCTAGATGATGCGACGGGTCCCGGCACTCATTGGGTGGCGTATGCAAAGAGGGAAAATTACGTGGTGTATTTCGACAGTTTTGGTAATCTTCGGCCGCCTAAAGAACTCGCGCAGTATTTCGGAGACGGTGTGACGATAGAATATAATCACGCATCTTATCAACGTTACGGTCAGAACATCTGTGGACAGATGTGTCTATGGTTTCTCCGAACAGTCGACACGCGCGAATTTAAAGCTTGACGAGGTGTCGTGAGGACTCAGTATTCATTGAGGGGCTTCTTTCATCATGTCGCTGACGCTTACGTTGACCGGAAAGAACAGTGTCCTTGCCGTAAACTACTTTCCACCCATAGATTTGAGCGATGACGATTACGAGCTCGGTCTAATGGACTTTGAAACTTATTACACGATACCGAACGTGAATGCTTCGAATAATAAATTTTACTTTGACAACGATTTGGAAATTACGATTCCCGAGGGATCGTACGAGCTGCAAGCCATAAATGATTTTTTGAGGCGTGCAATTTCGCGAAAACGTCCGCGACCCGTCGATGATGAAGATGAAGAATATCCGATAGTGCTCCGCGCTAATTACAGTACGATGAAAAGCGAGATTAAATGCGCCTACAAAATAAACTTTAGCAAGCCTAACAACATTGGACCGCTGCTGGGATTTTCATCGTACCGCGTGCTGAAGCCGGGACAGTGGCACGAATCAGACATGCCGATTAACATCATTAACGTGAACATTATCCGCATTGAGTGTAACGTGACCGCGGGCGCGTATTGTAACAGTAAACCCGTGCACACGATACATGAATTTTCACCGAGAGTGCCACCAGGATATAAGATATCGGAAACGCCAACGCAAATCATTTATCTGCCGATCGTCACGCGGAGCATTACGGATTTAACGATACGCATCGTCGATCAGGACGGACGATTGCTCGACTTTCGAGGAGAAGAGATCACTATCAGGTTGCACGTACGACGACAACGGCGATAACGCGTGCGACGCATGAGATGCTCGTATTGAACGGATCGGAGCGCGTGAGAGACAAGCGGACCAACTTTGAGAGAACGATAGCGACATCAACGTTTGACAATATTCAGTCACGCGGTTGTATCAAGAAAAAGAAACTCAACGCAACGAACGTTGAATTTTTAAAATCTTTGGGATTCGCGGTGCGAAACGTTTGATCGACGCGACAATGACCGACATCCTCAATATCAAGGATGAGCCAATCTTTGACGATCGCATCGTCAAGATCGAGTCTCACACGTACAATCCGTTTGCCAACACGACGTTCGGACATAGCGACGAGATAAGAATACCCATACAGCAACAGGATCTATACACGTTGCCATGTGAAAGTCTTCTATACATCGAGGGAAAATTAACGATAAACAAACCTGCCGAGGGATCTGATGTGACATTGGGAAATAATTGCGTCGCATTCATGTTCGATGAGATTCGATACGAACTTGATGGTGTGGAAATTGATCGTAGCAGAAATGTGGGAATTACCAGCACGCTCAAAAACTATGTATCGCTATCGTATGACAAAGGAATGATTATGCAAAATGCTGGATGGAATATTTCATCAGTCATATTGAATGGATACTTCAACTTTTGCGTACCACTGAACACACTATTGGGATTTTGTGAGGATTACAAATCTGTGGTTATTAACGCTCGTCACGAATTGATTTTAATACGCGCACGCAACGACAACAATTGCGTTGTGGGAAATCCTGCGCTCGAGCCCGTGATTGATATATTCAAGATACAATGGCGAATGCCTCACGTTATGCTGAAGGAGATAAATAAGCTATCGATGCTGCGTACTTTGGAAAGCGGGCGATATCTCAACATGGGTTTTCGTTCGTGGGACCTGTACGAGTACCCGCTGTTGCAAAACACTACCAAGCATTCATGGGCTGTAAAAACCACGAGTCAGCTTGAAAAACCGCGATACGTTATTTTTGCGCTGCAGACTGGTCGAAAGAACGTCATGTTCGAGGATACGAGCCGATTCGACGATTGTAAACTGACCAACGTGAAACTCTATTTGAACTCTGAATTTTATCCATACGATGACCTGAACTTAGATTTCGATAAAAAAAGATGTGCTATGCTTTATGATATGTATGCACGTTTTCGTCAATCCTATTACGGATGTGCCCACTATGAAACGTTTTGTACGGTGCTTACGTTTCTAGAGAAAGGACCTTTTGTGGTCATCGATTGCACACGACAAAACGAGTCCGTCAAGAGTGCCACCGTGGATGTGAGATTGGAATTTGAGTGCAAAGAGAATGTACCGGCAAATACCACAGCGTACTGTCTCATTATACACGATCGCGTAATTCAGTATAACCCGTTGACCAACGTAGTGCGCAAAATCACCTGAGTGCCACAGCATCGATATAAAATGTACGATGCATTGAGATCGGCCGCAGTCTTTTTTCAACAACAATAAAAAAAACATCATGTCCGTACCGACGTTTGTGGATCTGCAAGGCTTTATCGTCGGCAGAAACTTTGTCGTGAAGGAGTTTGCCGCTCTCAGAGAGGGATCCATTCTCTCTCACTATATTTTTGGAAGCGCCGAACCATGGTGGCTTCTCACCAAAGCGGAAAAACAGCATGCATCTTGGTTGACGGCGAATCATCATGGATTACAATGGGAAGACGGAATGATTCCATATGGCATGGCTAGAACTTTGATTACGACGGCGGTGATGGGTGCGACGGAGAACGAGATATCACCCATCGTGTACGTCAAGGGACATGAAAAACGAGAATGGCTGCGGGATCTGTTACTGGATGACACGAGAGAAGAAGTCTATATCGAAAATATTGATACGCATTATGAAGACATTGAATCTTTGAATAAGTTGAATATTATGTATACGCTGCGTTGCCAGAAACATGTATCAAACTGCGCTTTACAAAATGTATTTAAAATATTCAATTGGTGGTCCGACCATAAAAATATACTTGTAACCAATCGTACTTTACAAGAAAAAAAACGCACATCCAAGTGAAGGTCTAATTATAAAAAATAAATATATTATTAATCAAAAATAGTTGTCAAATTTTTCCCCTTCCACTATATTCCTTTTCCCCCTGGTTAAGATTATATCGTTTGTTCTCGTAATTTCTACGCTGACATTGGTGCTTGAAAATTTAGGAGGGGAATAATCCCCTCTTTTTGTAATTTTTTATTGATGCTGAAGAACACGATCGTACACGTTCAGTGTTGCATCAGCCGCTCGTGTGAAAAGTTTGATTCTTGTAACGAGTAGCAGCAACAATGTACTCCCCTCAGGGAAGCAGCAACAACACACGTATGAATTATTACGTGCCACTCGAAGATGGCGAAACTCAACCATTTAAAAAGAAACGTGTCAAGTAAGTTTTGTTAAAAAATTTTCATTTATCTTTTAAAATTCTTGAAATTTAACTATTTAAAATATATTTTTAATGATTTTTTTACAGCGTTTTACCCGCACGTCGTACGGTTCGTGTACTAGGCAGAAAATACCCATTGACTGCTACGGGATATAAATTTTTGGAAATTGGCATCAACGTTGGACCACCGAGTCACATCGAGATTGCCATAGGAGATCATCGTGGAAACGAATTAATAATGTCTCTCGAAACGTGGAAAGGACTTTATGAGCAACGAGGGAACATTCAAAATCTTCTTTGGAATCATTACATGGATACCTCAAATTCTATTAGCGTTGGCCCATTAACAGTGCGATTCTGTGTAATTAACGGCAATAAACTTGTGCGCCTCGAATCATCCGACGTGTGTTTGACGATGACCGAATCCACATTATTCTCAATGTTTAACCTGGATCAATGCATCGATTTAATGTTTGATCGGTTGACTAGTATCCTCGAAAGAGTCGACAAAAAATTTGTACAATTCGAAAATATCGCATCCACTGTAACGGATAAAAAGAATGTATCAGTTGTGATACGCACTAGCGATGCCTTCGATGAGCGTCATCTCATTGATTGTGAACTATCGGCTTTAGTTTTTAGTAATATGTAAAAACATATACATATAATAAATGAATAATGGTAAAATTACTTTAATTCTATTTCTTCCCCATACCATTTCATCCAATGTTTCCTTAGATAAATTAGATTTAAAAAATTGATAAAAAGTTAATATAATTATTTATTAAAAAATAAATTTAAGATTAAATATTATTTAAAGAGATGCAATTTTCAAAACTACCCAATAACGCGTTAATGTTTTTTTGGAAAAAAAAAACGGAAAGGTTTGCATGTAACCCGGCGCACTAGAATATCTAATCTTCCGGCGTCGGAAATTTATAAAAAATCAAGTAATTTATGGAGTTATAAAAGAGAAATCTTTGTTTGGACCTTATTGCCCCTTGAACAAAAAAAGATAAGAAAAAATTTTAGAAATTTGCGACAATGTTTAAACACTATCGTGTGATGCACTAGAATCTTATCTTCCGGCGTCGGAAATTTATAAAAACTGAGTGAGTCATGGAACTCGGAATTGATGTTTTCTTTGGGTCTTATTGTCCCTTTGAACAGAGAAAAAGATAAGAAAAAATTTTAGAAATTTGTGACAATGTTTAAACACTATCGTGTGACGCACTAGAATCTTATCTTCCGGCGCCGGATAAAAACTGAGTGATTTATGGGTTTTTATTTATTTATTTATTTATTTATTTTTATAAGTAGAAATCGATAAATTGATTGATTATTTTATTATAAGTAGAAATCAAAAAATTGATTAATTGATTGATTCTTATTTTATTATAAGGAAAAATTGATTTTTTAAAATTAATTGATTGATTTAATTGATTAGTTGATTAATTTAATTTTTGATTAATTTAATTGATTGTTTGATTAATTTAATTGATTAATTTAATTTTTTGATTAATTTAATTGATTGGTTGATTAATTTGATTGATTGATTAATTTAATTGATTAATTAATTGATTAATTTAATTGATTGATTAATTGCCCCCCCCGTGACGTCATACCCCCACTCCTGTGACGTCATACCCCCACTCCTGTGACGTCATACCCCCACTCCTGTAACGTCATACCCCCACTCCTGTGACGTCATACCCCCACTCCAAAGTGGTCCAGAACCGGCATAGCTTTACTACTACATTTCTTAAACGTTCAGAAATTACCTAAATATCATTCCGGCTGCGAATGCTCCCTCTGAAAGTAACATTGGATCGAACGCGTGCCATTGATCTCTTGAATACCACGGATCTAAACCACTCCAATATTCTTTCTGTTATAAAATAATGTAGTTCAGCAAAAGATTTAAAGAAAGGAATAATGTTTTATAATTTTTTAAATTTAACATAAAATAAAAAATACATTCAAGGATTTACAGGACTTCCGGATGGATGCCGTGTAGATGCAGCTTGCATCAAGGCTAGGAGCTCCGATTTTAAGCTCTCTTCGGTTGTGGTAGTCCTTATATACCCCCGTTGTCCCTGGTAGAGAGGGGGGAGGTTTGATTTAGTCAGCCAATGACAACCTCAACCGTGACAAAGGTCTTCAAGTAAATCCTATTTGGTATACCGCCCTCCCGGGTTTTTTGATTGATCAGCCAATCTGAGTCTTAAAACATTCTGATTGGCTGACCAAACCAAACCCCCCTCCTAGTCTTGATGATGCAAGCTGTAATGCTTGCGAAACGTCGGCATAACACTGAATCTACACGTGGCATTCATCCGGAAGCCCTTTCCATTGATAGTATCAATGGCCACGAAAGCCTTAAAACTAGAAAAAAATACATTGTTCATTACATACAATTTAAAGAAATTTGGGAAACTAAATTAGTAATATAAAAAATACTTTAATGTAATCATCAAATTATAACATTAACGTGCCAGAAGAATTTAAAGAAAAATTGCCTTACAGTTAAGAAAATTAAATTATAACAAAATTTTATTAAAAATATGATATTTTAAAGGAAATGTTTATTCTGAATCACTCTGAAATATTTGTTCTAAAATTGTATATTCTGTATATATTCTCTATTCAGTAAATTATTTATTCGTCAAAAAGAATATAAACATTACTAATAATAAAATATTTATAATTGACAAAGAATAAGCTTTTTGTAATAGTAGGAATATAAGGCCGGTTCTAAGCCAGGTCCTCCGAGAGGGGAGCGGGGCGGGGGTATGACGTCACGCGGGGAGGGATATACGTATAAATGTGCTCAGCGGTAATAAACATATTAAGTGTCACGGAGGCCAATGTCAGGCTGCTAAAATTTAATAACGTTGCGAGCGCTGATCAAGCGCCGATATCCGGATGCTGAAATTTATAAACAAATATTGTTGCAGAAGCACGCGCAGATTTTCGGTAGCTCGAACTTTTATAAACAAAAAAAAGCGTTGTCTAGCTGCTGAAATTTAATAGCGTTGTAAGCGCTGATCAAGCGCCAGTGTCTGGCTGCTGAAATTTACAGATAGCGTTACAGAGGCACGCGCTGATTTTCGATAGCTTAGATTTTTATAAACAAAAATGATCGCTGCCGTCCCCCTATTTCTAGGAAGAATCGTGCATGTCGCGACACGTTTTAATCAGAAGCAAGCGCCTGCTGAAATTTATAAATGGTAATAAACATATTAAGTGTCACAGAGGCGAACGCCGATGTGCAGCTGTTATCAAAGATCTCTTTCAGCGTTTCTGAAACGTGATTTTCTAGGAAGAGTGATTTTCTAGGAACCGAATGTTTTGCAAGGGTTGATACTTTTTAGCGCTGATACGAAAAGTCAATGGCTTTGAAAATGATATGGTTGGAAAGAGATGAAATATACATATGAGACAAAGAGATGAAATATACATATAATCGGTCAAGAAGTGTGTTGTCCCACAGTAGGTGCGTTGGCAGTGAATCAATTACTTCTAATAAGAGTATCGCGAGTAATGTGAAAAATAACATTGTGAATATCAATGAAGATCCTAAAATCATGGAAGACAATAATTTCGAGACAATATTGGATGAAGAATCATCCGACGAAGATCGCGCGTTATCGGATGACAGTGACTGCAGCGAGAACTTTATGAAAATTATTGACAAGGTAGTGTCTAATTCGGAAATCAGTGCATTGAACAGACGTACGAAACAGTGTGCTATATACTTTTACTCTCGCGTCTAATAATTATGTTGTATGTATTTCGTGCATGATCAGTTTGGTAAATTCAGTTAGACTCGGACCAGTGTACGAAAGCACATGACAGAGTTACACAACGCAATAAGTCGGTATTGTTCCGAGTGTAGATATCCATTGTTCCAAATATTTTCATGTAATATGTGCTCAATTTGCACACAGTAAAAAACATCATGAATGGAACAGTGCACGCAATATGGACGAAATACGGAAAAAGAATTTTAAAGACTATATAAGTGATAATCACCTTTCATCAATGTTTTCGAAGATAGAAATGTGTCGAGAGATACGGGTGTGCGACGAATATCACCGGTACAGTTTCTACGCGATCGAGAACTCGGTATGCGCGAAACCGACGAACATCGTCAGACAAGGTTACGATATTGACGATTATAACTATGTTCGTGATTCGTCTTATCACGCTAGGCAAAAGGTGTACAGATGGATGCTGAATGAGTGCAGGATAAAGGATCAAGGTCGTGGAATCCTAGTGATGCGGAATTATGAATGGTATATAGAAAATGCAAGTGGAAAGTATGAAGTAGAAAGTGATGTACACTTATACAAATGTTGGTCGGTGAAAATTGTTGAAAAGCTTAAATATGACTACAAATATTGTTGTAAATACTTTATTACGATTCTCGTGGGTATCGGAAGGTGTATCGAATTGATTGTGATGAACAATTGTTATCGTTTATAAGATGATAATGTCTACTATTACTATCGTCCAGATAAAAGTCATATTCACTATCTTGAACATAAGAGTAATAATCACTATCATTTTCAATATACAGAACGATGTTGCAGAACATGTTGGCGAGTAACAAGTGCTCCTTAGAAGATTGTGACGTGTTTTAAAAAAGAAAGACATTTGTAAAACATAGAACATCTCGAGCAAACTGAACGCGACCTGTTGGAGCAAGCTGACAAAGTCGCTACCTACTCTCTACTACTTTGGGAGAGTGTTTGGCATGGACGCAACGATGCGACGAGTTTATAGAATAGCTCGAAGAACGCAGTCGTGCCAAGCGTCCGTGGCTCCCCGTATGGAAAAAAATTATAAGAAAACTATTCAAAAAATTATTGGAACACTACTGCGAACAATACAGGAAAACTATTAAAACACTATTGAAACACTATTGAAAAATATTGGAATACTACAATAAACTTATTATAACACTATTGAAAACCTATTCGTGAAGTATAGTGTCATTCACTGTAGTATTTTCGTCGATAACTACTTGAACACTTATACTAAAACTACAGGTTGTTGGCGTTTGTATTTTTACATTTAAAGGACGAAGATGTAGGACTATAAATTAGATTTAAATTTATATTTATTGCAAAAAAATGACAATAATATATTATTACAATATAGTATGTTGAGAGACAATAGGAAAACAGTTTTAAATAGTAAACAATTTTATATATATATATATATATATATATATATATATATATATATATATATGAGGCATTCTTCGTCAACGTAAGCCCCTTTCTCTCCAAAATTGGTTTAGGTATAAAAAATCAATCATAGTCTTAAAAATTCAGAAAAAATGTTTACTTTTTAATGTTAAGTGGCGTTTTTTGAAATTCAAAATGGCGGATCCAATATGGCGGATAAAAATTTTAAAATTCTCGCAAATTTCACAGAAATCACTATCCGGCGTTTTTTTAGGACGCTGAATACGAATCAGATTTCCGTTTTTAAAAATTCAAAATGGCGGATCCAATATGGCGGATAAAAATGTTAAAATTCTCGCAAATTTCACGAAAATCACTATTTGGGGGTTTCTTGGGTCGCTGAATACGAATCTGATTTCCGTTTTTAAAAATTCAAAATCAAAAATCAAAATTTCTTCCGCCATATTTGATTCGTGATTTTGAATTTTTTAATTTCATTCGAATTCAGTGATCCCTGAAACCCTCATATAAAGATTCAAGCTTATATTGTTATACGGCAATCCACAACCAAATTACTTCACTTTTTTGTACTTTATTTGTTATTTACAACAAATTGTTATTCAAATTGCAAAAGTAGAAAAATGTTTTTATTTTTATTAATGTATTAGGATGATAAAATGCAAGAAACCATGTCATTATTGGTTATTCTTTGCGAGAAAAAAAAATCACATAGGAACACGTTGGGTTAAACAATAATGCTCCCTGGAATGATCTAGTTTTTAATGTCGCTAAATAAAAATCTCACAAACCTGTTATTTCGGATGTTTAAATAGCAAATAACGTAAAAAATGTCTCTGTGTTTTACAGGGTTGACACTGTCATCGTATTCAACATGTGAAGCCCACAGTACTTTTTTTTAAATTTTTAATTTTTTTTATTTTTTTTTCATTTTTAATACTTTTTTTTGTTTTAATACTTTTTTTTCATTTTTAATACTTTTATTTATTGAAATTAATTTTCGTAACACAACTAATAACAGAACGTAAGACTATCATAAGCGAAAACAAAGTATTAATCAAACGATTCTCAAATGCTGATGATGGTCTTACCTTCTGTTATTAGTTGGGTTACAAAAATTAATTTAAATAAAAAAAAGTATTAAAACCGAAAAATGAAAAAAAAAAAAAAAAATTAAAAAAAAAAAAAAGTACTGTGGGCTTCACATGTTGAATACGATGACAGTGTCAACCCTGTAAAACACAGAGACATTTTTTACGTTATTTGCTATTTAAACATCCGAAATAACAGGTTTGTGAGATTTTTATTTAGCGACATTAAAAACTAGATCATTCCAGGGAGCATTATTGTTTAACCCAACGTGTTCCTATGTGATTTTTTTTTCTCGCAAAGAATAACCAATAATGACATGGTTTCTTGCATTTTATCATCCTAATACATTAATAAAAATAAAAACATTTTTCTACTTTTGCAATTTGAATAACAATTTGTTGTAAATAACAAATAAAGTACAAAAAAGTGAAGTAATTTGGTTGTGGATTGCCGTATAACAATATAAGCTTGAATCTTTATATGAGGGTTTCAGGGATCACTGAATTCGAATGAAATTAAAAAATTCAAAATCACGAATCAAATATGGCGGAAGAAATTTTGATTTTTGATTTTGAATTTTTAAAAACGGAAATCAGATTCGTATTCAGCGACCCAAGAAACCCCCAAATAGTGATTTTCGTGAAATTTGCGAGAATTTTAACATTTTTATCCGCCATATTGGATCCGCCATTTTGAATTTTTAAAAACGGAAATCTGATTCGTATTCAGCGTCCTAAAAAAACGCCGGATAGTGATTTCTGTGAAATTTGCGAGAATTTTAAAATTTTTATCCGCCATATTGGATCCGCCATTTTGAATTTCAAAAAACGCCACTTAACATTAAAAAGTAAACATTTTTTCTGAATTTTTAAGACTATGATTGATTTTTTATACCTAAACCAATTTTGGAGAGAAAGGGGCTTACGTTGACGAAGAATGCCTCATATACACACATTTGTACTGCAAATAATGTATATTTTGTTCTTTTATTTTATATATTGTATTACAACTTATTAATTTGCCTAGAAATCTCAAATTTCAAGTAATGGACGAAGAACTCTGTAAATACAAAAATATATCAATGAAAATGTTTTCATTTATAGCGCGAGAAACAGACAATGATATTGTTTGTTTTCCTTCAGACATTGACAAAAAGTGTTGTAACATGCATTATAAAGATGATACATTATATATTGTGCCTTTGGTAAATACTGTAGAAATTGATTAATCAATATAACTTTATTACATTAATTATATTATAATACTTTAAAACTTAAAATTTGTATGTTCTTTTGTATATACATATATATATATATATATATATATATATATATAATGAAAACATTTTCGTTGATATATTTTTGTATTTACAGAGTTCTTCGTCCATTACTTGAAATTTTTTACCAAGGACAATATACTGAGTTCTTTGTATTTCTGATAAATCAATTAAAATTAGATATAAAATTACCATTAGTTCTCCATTATATAATACAACTGTACTATTATTTCTTTTAATAAGGCGAGAATAATTGCAGCTATGATAAAGAATATTTTTATAAGCAAATCTTTTAAATGATTTTACATTTTCTGTCACTGGTTGTTGTAATAACTGCTCAACCAATACTTTCTGAGACAACGACAAAGTTATATCTGCAGGTTTTCCAAATATTCTTAAGTTTTCTCCATATTGTATACATTTTATAATTTTAGTTTCTTTCATAATTTGTTGAAATAATTTTTTTTCTTGCTTACTACAATCAGGCTAAATATATTTGAATTTTCTTTAATATATCTTATTCTGGAATAAATTTTACAAATTTGTAATAGCACATATTGACTTCCCATAAAACATCTTTGCTATTATACCATTAAAGTGTTCAAATGGAAATGCTGACCACGCCCATATAGCGCCATATTTTTTTACATAATCTGACATATGAAGCATCATATGTACATTGTATTTCATATATTCTTTCTCGTAAAGTGACTCAATATTTAAAACAAATTGATGAAGTGCTTTTTTCACTTTATTAAACTCGTTATCTGTAAATTTTGTTTTTGAAAAAATATAAATGCTATATACAAACAATAACCAATGTTTAACATATTTCCGAGGCATTACATCATTTAAACAAATGATCGAATAATATAGTAAGAAAGTTTTCCATTCGTTTGCCTTCCATTGTTTATTTTTTATGGATTGTGGCGTTCTTGTAATTTCACAAGGAGGTTGCATAGCCAGTAATTTATTATCGATTGCAGTAACTTTTAAACCTAAATACCAATCTTTATTATTATTAATTGAGTCAAACCACAATGTTCCAAATAATTTTGTGACGCCTAATAAAACTGAATGCATATATTCTGGTGAGAAAGAATGAATAATATGACAGGTATTTAAAAGCATTACTACTGAAGGGCCTTTAACACCTTTTATTGATCTTCCTTTATTAATAGCTTTTTCAATATGTTTATAATGTTGTTTTTTCTTTCGTATTGCACTCTTATCACAAGAATATATACGTGTCTGACCTCTTCCGATTAAAGTTTGTTCTTTATGAAGACAATATGAACATCCGTATGCACCATTGAATTGTTTTACATTTTGAATCAATGGTCTAGCTCAGTGCTCGGAATTAGTTGCTATTTCCGAGCCGATTTCCGAGGCAACGCCTCCTATTCCCCCACTACCGCTCGACGCTCGAGCAGACGCTGCGGCCGAGCCGCCGACAGCGTGTCTCTCAGGAGCGTCTCTAAAGAAAAAGAAAGCTAGGACCTTTTATATTATTACTAATATTTTCCTAAAGAAATAATTTCTGCTTTAATAGATAAAATAATTAATCGAAATGTTATTAATATATTATGTAATGTGTTATACAATACATATTATATACATTATATACATTATATTATATACATTATAATAATATAATTTTATACACTATAATAATATAATATATAATTTTTAACAATATATAATAATTAAAAGTTAAAGTTTTCAATTAAAATTTTTACAATAGCCTTTTCACATCACCCGTGAATACTATTGTGGATGCATTTTTTTAAAAGTAATTTCCCCTGTTGGCCTATTTCACTGAAAAATAATAGAAACAGGATATAATAATGATAAAATAGTTCGGCAGAAAAATAATATTTTATATCATAAGATAAAGATAAAAAAGAAAAAAATCGAAACATTCAATAAGTACAAATTTTATTCTGGTCTTCTCGGTCGTTTTGCATAATTCTACGAAGGATGATATCTATAAAAATTATTGAAGTACTTGTTCTCATCTCATACGATGAGGCATTTCTTTATAAATATTCTTTTACAAAATAATGTAGAATTTTTCGCGATAAGATGTGAAATAGCATACAATGCTGTAAGAGCTTTTATCCAAGGTGTAGCATTATCAATATAAGAATTCCAACTACGACTTTCTTGATAAATGAATTTTAAATCCTCAATTAAATTAACTTTCTTCTCGTTCACATATTTTGAATACTCCTTTGTATAATTTTATAATGTTTATAAAGATTATTTTTTTAAAAAAGTGAATTGATAATCACGCAGAAAACAGGTGGTTTTATTACAAATTTGCAAAAAAAATTTCTTTCCATATGCAACGATTGTACGTATCTTTGCTATCCTATTGTTCAAGTTAATTCAACAATTACTGTCACTATAATTATTATCACTATCACTATATTACTATTACTATCATTATTACGCAAATAGCATTTTTTGCCTTGTAATATGGATCTTTAAATATAATATGGATCTTTAAATTTCGCGGTTTAACTTTAGGCGCGCGCTCCTCAACAGCAATGATGTTCAATTGTTTTATCTGCTACGTTGTTTCTCAACGATATTTCCAGTAAAACGTGCGAGCCTCGTAGAGAGATCTCAAACAGTTTTCAAGATCCATAAAAGTGCTATTTGATAATAGTGATAGTGAGAGTGAGAGTGAGTGAGAGTGATAGTGATAGTGATAGTAATAGTGAAAGTGAGAGAGTGATAGTGAGAGTGAGAGTGAGAGAGTGAGAGCGAGAGTGATTGTGATAACTTGAAGAATGGATAAGCAAAAATACACACAACCATTTGATGAGGTATGGGAACAATTTTTTTTTGCATTCATTTCTAATAAAACCACCTGTCTTCTGTGTGGTTATCAACCCACTTGTTGTAAAAAATATAATGTTTATAAACATTATCAAATTAAACATTTAAAAGAATATTCTAAATATGTAGATGAGGAGAAAAAAAATCTCATTGAAGGTTTAAAATTAGTTTATCAAGAAGGTCGTAGTTCGAATTCTGATGTCGATAATGCTACACCTTCGTCAAAAGCTCTTAAAGCATCATATGCTATTTCGCATCTTATCGCGAAAAATTCAAAACCATTTTCTGAAGGGACATTTATAAAAGAATGCCTCATCGCAGCAGTGGAGTCGTTTGGAAATTCGTTGACTCTTGAAGAAGCTGCTAGCATTCCTTTAACTGATAAAACAGTAAAATCGCGGATAGATAACATTGCTTTTTCTTTAGAAAAAAAATTAAAATCTTTATTACATTCTTGTTCTTTTTTTTCATTATGTCTCGATGAGAGCACTGATAATCGGCATGTGAGCCAACTGAGTATTTTTGCTCGAATCGTACAAAACGATTTCTCATATGTAGAGGAGCTCTTAGATTTTGTCCCATTACATGATAGAACAACAGGTGTTGATATCTTCGAAGCTGTTAAGCAAACCCTTCAAAAATTTGATATAGATTTTTCTAAATGTTCTGCTATCGTAACGGATGGCGCAAAGGCAATGATAGGTTCGAAAAATGGTTTCTTCGGTCAATTAAAGCAACGAGATTTTAAATTCCCTGTAATCCATTGTATTATTCATCAAGAGGCGTTATGTGGGAAAGTTATTAAATTATCCGCTGCAATGCAAACCGTCACTAAAATTATTAATTTAATTAAAGGCGGTCACAAATTCCTATCTCACAGAAAATTTCAAAACTTTCTCGAGGAACATAACGCAATTTATAAAGATGTGCCTCTGCATTGTGAAGTTCGATGGCTCAGTGCAGGAAAATGTTTAGAAAAGTTCTTTGCAATAAGAAAAGAGATCTTCCTTTTCTTGCAAGAACAATTTCCTACAAAATGTGATGAATATCAATTTTTCTTCGAAGATTTAGACTCGCTGTGCGAGCTTGCTCTAATAACTGACGTGACAAATCATTTAAATATTCTAAATTTAAAGTTGCAAAAGACCAATCAAATAATTTCTCAATTAGTTAGTCACGTCGATTCTTTTCGCAGAAAACTGCTTTTGTTTAAAAATCATTTAGAAGGTAATATTCTTCACTTTTTTCCTTCTTGCCAGATTCTTTTTGAAGAACACGGCACAAAATGCGATTTAAAAAAACAAATAAATATAATTGATTTTTTAATAAATCAATTTGATAGGCGGTTTAGGGATTTCGAAATGTTAAGAAAAGATTTAATACTTTTCGAGAATCCTCTCGCTGCGCAAATCGAAGAGCAAAGCCTTGAATTTCAGGAAGAACTTTGCGATTTGCAATCCGATATTTCTCTAAAGGCGCGGCTAGAAAAAGGTGTCGACTTTTTTAAAATTTTAGATGCATCGTGTTATTCACGTCTTCGAACGTTTGGTCTTCGAATTTTCTCCATGTTTGCATCCACATACTTATGCGAATGTTCTTTCTCCAAAATGAAATATACAAAAACGGAAAAACGTTCCTGTTTAAGCGATGTATCTTTATCTTCGCTGATGCGAATAAGTTCTTCTAAAATTTCGGTGGATATACCATCCTTAATAGAATGTAAACGACCAAGAAAGTCAAAATAAAATTTTAACTTTCATTGTTTCGATTAGTTATTAATATTTTCTTTATCTTATGATATTAAATGTTATTTTCCTGCCGAGCTTATATTTTATTATATTCATCATTTTTCAGTGGAATAGGCCTACTGGGGAAACCACTTTAAAAAAACGCATCCACAATAGTACCTCAAGGGTGATGTGGAAAGCTATTGTGAAAATTTTAATTTAAAACTTTAAAATTTTAATTATTATATATTAATTATTAATTATTTATTACATAAGCAGAAATTATTTCTTTAGGAACATATTACTAATAATATAAAAAGTCCTAGCTTTCTTTTTCTTTAGAGACGCTCCTGAGAGACACGCTGTCGGCGGCTCGGCCGCAGCGTCTGCTCGAGCGTCGAGCGGTAGTGGGGGAATAGGAGGCGTTGACTCGGAAATCGGCTCGGAAATAGCAACTAATTCCGAGCACTGGTCTAGCTACTGTATCTACAGTTGCAAGAAGTGCATGAACATTTATATGAATTGGTTCTTTATATTTAAATGGAACACACCAAAATCCTTCGGTTTCTAATTCTGCAAGTTCATCTATGAATGGACGAAGAAACAAATTCATTGGTGGTTTGTTCTTATAAAACCATAATCCACAAAGTAGAATGTTGTCCCTTCTAATACGGTATGGTAATTCATTTGTACAGACTTGAATGGGCCATATAGTGTACATAGATGAATTAAATATTTCTACACCATCTGTGTTCCATTGAACAGTGATATCGTTATCACGTATAACATTTTTTTCTTTTAAATGACGATAAATTTTTCCATTTTCCATCTATGATATCACTTTCGGTAGAACAAGTTTTTCGAAATTGTATAAATACTTTGGTTTTTAGTAATTCGATTAGCTGTGGCTTCAATGGAAAGTGATAGAAGAAATTAAAATTTTTTTGTAGTTGAATTTCTTCGTAACGTATTTTACAATTATTACATTCAGTATTAAAGTATTAAAAGAAATAATAGTACAGTTGTATTATATAATGGAGAACTAATGGTAATTTTATATCTAATTTTAATTGATTTATCAGAAATACAAAGAACTCATTGTCAGTATATTGTCCTTGATAAAAAATTTCAAGTAATGGACGAAGAACTCTGTAAATACAAAAATATATCAACGAAAATGTTTTCATTATATATATATATATATATATAAAGGACATACAAATTTTAAGTTTTAATAAAGTATTATAATATAATTAATGTAATAAAGTTATATTGATTAATCAATTTCTACAGTATTTACCAAAGGCACAATATATAATGTATCATCTTTATAATGCATGTTACAACACTTTTTGTCAATGTCTGAAGGAAAACAAACAATATCATTGTCTGTTTCTCGCGCTATAAATGAAAACATTTTCATTGATATATTTTTGTATTTACAGAGTTCTTCGTCCATTACTTGAAATTTGAGATTTCTAGGCAAATTAATAAGTTGTAATACAATATATAAAATAAAAGAACAAAATATACATTATTTGCAGTACAAATGTGTGTGTATATATATACAGGGTGTCCCATCGCACTTGTGCAAACGCTCGTGAGCAGGTACGGCACAGTAAACTGAACAGAAAAGTCCTGTACCATTTTGCTAAATTCGCAATAATAAGCGAAATATTTAATATTAAAGTTAGGCGAATAAGAGCGCGCCGAAGTACAAGGAGGCAAGCGCTTGAGCCGCCGGAGCTATAGCACGGCCTAGTGTGTCAGCATTGGCTGCCCGGAGATGTGGCAAGAGACGGCAGCGGCGAGGTACGGGCAGCGGCATGCTGACACACCTTTCCCCTCGCCTAGCGTCCCGCTGTCCTAGGTTACCGTGGATCTGTTCTTTTTAACTGCACTGCTGAACTGGTGCAATAAGTTAGAGTGAAAAAAATATACATTTGTCTCATTCTAACTTGTTGCACCAGTTCAGCAGTGCAGCTGAAAAGAACAGATCCCGTGTCAAGACTCAATTGCCGATATTATAATAAACTGCTGATATTATATTGAAATAATAAGCGTAAATAAAAATAATTTTGCATAAAAAATGTTATTTCAATATGTGAGGTAACGATTACAACCTGTATTCGTTGTGTTCTGCTTGAAATAGTTTCAGTCTCTCTGTTTAAGTTGGCATGACGAATTTCAGGAAAATAAAGATTCAAAAAATAACATTAAGAATAATAGAATCCTAACAACACTTTTAATAGGTCTACAGTTCCTGATAAAAATTAAAGAGTTCTGCACTTGTATTAAAAAAAATAAAATTAATCTAAAAAAATGCGTCATGCCAACTTAAACAGAGAGACTGAAATTATTTCAAGCAGAACACAACGAATACAGGTTGTAATCGTTACATCACATATTGAAATAACATATTTTATGCAAAACTATTTTTATTTACGCTTATTATTTCAATATAATATCGGCAGTTTATTATAATATCGGCAATTGAGTCTTGACACGGGATCTGTTCAAGTTAAAATGAGACAAATGTATATTTTTTCACTCTAACTTATTGCACCAGTGCAGTTAAAAAGAACAGATCCACGGTACCCTAGGACAGCGGGACGCTAGGCGAGGGGAAAGGTGTGTCAGCATGCCGCTGCCCGTACCTCGCCGCTGCCGTCTCTTGCCACATCTCCGGGCAGCCAATGCTGACACACTAGGCCGTGCTATAGCTCCGGCGGCTCAAGCGCTTGCCTCCTTGTACTTCGGCGCGCTCTTATTCGCCTAATTTTAATATTAAATATTTCGCTTATTATTGCGAATTTAACAAAATGGTACAAGACTTTTCTGTTCAGTTTACTGTGCCGTACCTGCTCACGAGCGTTTGCACAAGTGCGATGGGACACCCTGTATATACAGGGTGTCTAAAACATTTTGGAAAAGCCGAAGAGTGCAGATAGAATAGGTCAAAATAGAAGGATTGTCACGTATTATTTTGTAATTTTTACAATATTTATTTCGTAATTAATTATAACGTACAAGCCAATGAGTGCACGGGAAACCGGTAGGCGGGACTCTATAGAGATGTCACATGAAAGATGGGTGTCGATGTAAAAGAAAAATGGCTTACTTCTTAGCAACGAGTAACAACTGTATAACAACTGATTTTGAGAGGCGGAGTTACGAGCGCCGTATGACAGCGCCGTGACTTTATGACGTGAAATTATCACGTGGCGAATAAATGAGCAGGCGCTATCATTTCCTCACCACCTTGTGGTAGATAGCATGGTGCGTTTTTTTTATAGTGGTATCCCCAGTAGGCCTAATCCACTCTCATTATTTAAAATTGTTCAAAGTGCCGTCCTCTCTCTCGTAGACAGAGTTCGGCCCTTCGAATATCGCGCGTAGCGTTGTACACCATTTCTGGCGTAATGGTATCGAAGGCCGCAACAATAGCTTCACGTACCTCGTTTTCTCTACGCCGGTGTTCTACCAGATTTTTTATATGCCCCCCACACAAAAAATCTAAGATGTTTAAGTCTGGTGACCGTGCCGGCCAGGTGATCGGACCGCCATGGCTCATACACCTACCTGGATAATGCGCGTCTAAAAAATCGGCGTACCTGCCGGCAGAAGTGTGCAGGAGCTCCGTCGTGCTGGAAAATCAGCTGTGTCTGCATATGAAGAAGCACATCGGCGAGAAGCACATCCGCGAGAAGCACTGGCAACTCGTTGCTTATAAAATCCGTGTATATTTCGCCATTCAAACGCGGCGGGAGGAGATACGAACCGATAGTACACGCACACGCTGATAATGGTACGGGTGCAAAGCGTTCACACGTAAAGTGCAATGCACCGCGTACCGCGAGAGTCCTAGGTCGCGCGCTGCGCGACGCACGCTCGTCCCCGGGTCTTCCTCGAATCTGTCGAGGATCCTCTCCTCGTCTCGAACGCACTAATAATGCACTAGACCACCAGCTGATCCACGGTTGTGCACCAAACACCCACTTTCACGTAACTTTTGCACTGCACTTAAGATAACACGTCCCGACGGATGTCGTGCACGTGCGAGGAATCGATCCGCGTAAATACGAGCTGCGAGATGCGCATTTTCGCCCGCTAGCCCAAAGACAATTATCATGTCCGTGTACTCCTGTGGAGTAAATCTCATTTTTGTCGCGAATGAGCACCACGCGCATGCAAATATTTCACGCGACTGCAGACGTCGTGTCCGTCGGATACACGCAGCGGATGAAAAAGGAGATAACGATCATAGACAAAAGATGATCGCTTATGATCGCTGTTTGTCTGATCCGACGGACACGACGTCTGCAGTCGCGTGAAATATTTGCATGCGCGTGGTGCTCATTCGCGACAAAAATGAGATTTACTCCACAGGAGTACACGGACATGATAATTGTCTTTGGGCTAGCGGGCGAAAATGCGCATCTCGCAGCTCGTATTTACGCGGATCGATTCCTCGCACGTGCACGACATCCGTCGGGACGTGTTATCTTAAGTGCAGTGCAAAAGTTACGTGAAAGTGGGTGTTTGGTGCACAACCGTGGATCAGCTGGTGGTCTAGTGCGTTATTAGTGCGTTATCTAGTGCGTTCGAGACGAGGAGAGGATCCTCGACAGATTCGAGGAAGACCCGGGGACGAGCGTGCGTCGCGCAGCGCGCGACCTAGGACTCTCGCGGTACGCGGTGCATTGCATTTTACGTGTGAACGCTTTGCACCCGTACCATTATCAGCGTGTGCGTGTACTATCGGTTCGTATCTCCTCCCGCCGCGTTTGAATGGCGAAATATACGCGGATTTTATAAGCAACGAGTTGCCAGTGCTTCTCGCGGATGTGCTTCTCGCCGATGTGCTTCTTCATATGCAGACACAGCTGATTTTCCAGCACGACGGAGCTCCTGCACACTTCTGCCGGCAAGTACGCCGATTTTTTAGACGCGCATTATCCAGGTAGGTGTATGAGCCATGGCGGTCCGATCACCTGGCCGGCACGGTCACCAGACTTAAACATCTTAGATTTTTTGTGTGGGGGGCATATAAAAAATCTGGTAGAACACCGGCGTAGAGAAAACGAGGTACGTGAAGCTATTGTTGCGGCCTTCGATACCATTACGCCAGAAATGGTGTACAACGCTACGCGCGATATTCGAAGGGCCGAACTCTGTCTACGAGAGAGAGGACGGCACTTTGAACAATTTTAAATAATGAGAGTGGATTAGGCCTACTGGGGATACCACTATAAAAAAAACGCACCATGCTATCTACCACAAGGTGGTGAGGAAATGATAGCGCCTGCTCATTTATTCGCCACGTGATAATTTCACGTCATAAAGTCACGGCGCTGTCATACGGCGCTCGTAACTCCGCCTCTCAAAATCAGTTGTTATACAGTTGTTACTCGTTGCTAAGAAGTAAGCCATTTTTCTTTTACATCGACACCCATCTTTCATGTGACATCTCTATAGAGTCCCGCCTACCGGTTTCCCGTGCACTCATTGGCTTGTACGTTATAATTAATTACGAAATAAATATTGTAAAAATTACAAAATAATACGTGACAATCCTTCTATTTTAACCTATTCTATCTGCACTCTTCGGCTTTTCCAAAATGTTTCAGACACCCTGAATATATATATATATATAAAATTGTTTACTATTTAAAACTGTTTTCCTATTGTCTCTCAACATACTATATTGTAATAATATATTATTGTCATTTTTTTGCAATAAATATAAATTTAAATCTAATTTATAGTCCTACATCTTCGTCCTTTAAATGTAAAAATACAAACGCCAACAACCTGTAGTTTTAGTATAAGTGTTCAAGTAGTTATCGACGAAAATACTACAGTGAATGACACTATACTTCACGAATAGGTTTTCAATAGTGTTATAATAAGTTTATTGTAGTATTCCAATATTTTTCAATAGTGTTTCAATAGTGTTTTAATAGTTTTCCTGTATTGTTCGCAGTAGTTTCCAATAATTTTTTGAATAGTTTTCTTATAATTTTTTTCCATACGGGTCTCGATTGGAAACAGACAATCTTTGGTGGCTCGAATCGCGCGAATCGAGCGATCGAAGAAACGACTAGAAAAACGCTTTATATAATACATTCGGTGGTGATTACGCAAGCACTAGTAGTGATAACGCGGAGAGATTCATTTGGCGAGAGATTGAGACTGCGTTCGAAAATCGTGTACTTACAGGTACGGTCAACGCAAGTTATATCCAACCGTGAATATTTCTGAAAGAGTAGTGTAATGCTCGAGCAAATAAAAGACGTTATTAAAAAATATAACAGTATGAATACCATGTTCACTGGGGAGTTTATGACAGGTGATAAACGTGCCAATAAAAGCATCAATACGAGAAACTGTGAACTCTATCAAACATCAAATTTGCAAGAGTGGTATGAGCGACGCATCATCGAACCCACTTTGGCATTCCTCGAAGAATTTCAGGAACGCGATAGTGGATGAGCGTTGTCGCGGATACTCAATTTGACTATTAACGTGAACAAACACAATCCTTTGCACGCGATATGTTGTGTGGAAATACCGCGAGAAATAAAATTGAAAAAAGCGGTGATCAGCGTGCAATCGACGTGCTTCGCGTGGTCGGTAATCGCCTTTGTACCCTGCTAAGAGTCACGCCATGAGGAGTAACGAATATTCCCATTAGACTTCGGTGTTGAATCTTCAGGATATAGAGTTTCCAATAACTATAAAAGACATTAATAAATTTGAACGTCTCAATAACATATCGATCAACATACATATACAGTATCGAGGAACAAAAGAACAAGAACGTTAAACGTTTTTCCGCTACGGCTTACCAGCGATAAAAGAGAGAGGCATGTCAATTTGCTGTACATGGAGGATCCGCGAGACATTTCGCATGGATCAAAAATCTATCCCGCTTTGTGAACTCACAACTCAGCAGAAAAGAGCATAAGAAATATTTTTACAATTGGTAAGTACACATCTTAATAAAATTTATTAAAATAATTTTTATACTTGAAAGATATAAAAAAATATATATTTTTCAGATGTCTGCACTGGAAGCCTACAACATCGATTGTGGAATGAATGACTGCGCCATCAGATTACCGAGATTCTTGATCCACGCGACGACGACAAGTGGCTCAGCTTTTGCAATTGGAGCAACAAGAAACGAGTTCCGTTCGTCGTGTACCTCGAAGAATTCCTGGAAATATCCTGGAAAAATTCGACCACAACTACGTACACGTGTCAGCACCAGGTATTCAGCGTAGGATACGTGCAGTGTTCATACGACAACTCGTTATCGTTGTATCGGTTTCGTCGCGATAAAGATTGCGTCGCGTGGTTCGTCGGCGAACTCGAAAATCTAGCGCATCGCGTAAAACGGATTTTATCCACCAATATCCTCATGAAACTCTTTCCAACGAGCAACAGGAGGCGTATCGTAGCGTGGCACATTGCCACATTTGCGAGAAACCGTTTACGCAAGACGACGGTCGAGTACGCGATCATTGTCATCTGACCGGGCGATAAAGAGCGCATTCATATTGTAATTTAAATTATAAAGACTCGTATTTCAATCCGGTAGTTTTCCACAATTTATCAGGATATAATTTGCATTTTATCATTAAAGAAATAGTTACCGCGTTCGAAGACACAGTTGGTCTTTTACCGATAACAAAAAAAAATATATTTTGTTCACGAAAAATGTCGCAGATACCGCCGAAAAATCAAAAGTCGCGAAATTGCATAAAATTGCGGTTCATCGATTCCTACAAATTTCTGAGTACAGCCTCGATAAACTGGCATCTTTTCTTAGTAAAGATAAATTAAAACTTTTACGCTCCGAATTTTCAAAATTATCAATCGAGGATTTTGATTTTTTGACACGAAAAGGTGTATTTCTGTACATTGACTGAGTACATTGATTGCATCTATAAATTGTAGGATCTCTGTTTACCGCCGCACGAATCATTTTATAGTTCCTTGATCGTATCCGAGAGCGACATGCATGCCGCGAACATGCGGCAGCGGTTCTCCATCCGAACCTTGGGTGAATACAGCGATCTGTATTTAAAAACGAATGTCTTATTATTGGTATTGACATTTTTGAAAATTTCCGCGACAGTAGCATGATGAGTTATGGATTGGATTCCGCTTATTATTACACTCTACCTGGTTTCATTTCGAACTGCTCACGGATATTGATAACATGGTCATGTTTATCGAACGCGGAATGCGCAGCGGCCTCAGTCAATGTTCCGGTAGATACGCGCGAGCCAATAACAAGTACATGCAGTCATACGATCCATCGAAACCTTCATATTTAATGTACTTTGACGTTAAAAATCTGTACGGCTGGGCAATGTGTCAACCGCTGCCTTATGCAAATTTTCGATGGGTTGAAGATGTCTCTAACTATGACGCGAGCGCGATCGCTTCGGATTCGCCTACAAGTTACATTCTCGAAGTCGATCTCGAGTATCCGCAAAATATACACGATGCGTACGTCTACCGTTTTGTCCGACGCGCGATAAACCGTCCGGTAAGCGACAGGAAAAACTTTTAGCGACTGTATACGATAAAAAGCGTTATGTCATTCATTACCGTAACCTGCAGCAATGCACGCGTCATGGTCTTCGCGTCACAAAGATACACCGCGTGTTAGAGTTTTCGCAATTCTCTATGGCTTCGTGATTACATCGAACTTAATACGAAATTTAGAACTCACGCGACAAATGATTTCGAAAAAAATTTGTATAAACTGATGAACAACGCGGTATTTGGTAAGACCATGGAGAATGTTCGAAATCATGTCAGCGTTAAACTCGTAACGCAATGGAACGGACGGTACGGCACGGAGGCGATGATCGCGAAACAAATTTCCACAGTCGAAGCGTCTTCTCCGAAAACTTAATCGCGATCAAAATGCGAAAACTCGAGATGAAATTTAACAAACCGATATACGTAGGTATGTGCATTCTCGACATATCGAAAGTGTGTTTGTATGAATTTCATCACGAGTACATGACACCGTTGTATCACTACAATTGTAAAATAATGTACACGGATACCGACAGTCTCGTATACCACATCGAGTGCGACGATGTTTACGAGATGATAAAACGCGATATTGTGAGATTCGACACGAGCAATTATCCAATCGACAACGCGTACGGTATACCGCTCGCGAATAAAAAGATACCCGGTTTAATGAAGGACGAGAATAACGGGGTGATCATGACGGAATTCCTTGGACTCAGGGCGAAGATGTATGCGTTGAGGGTGGACGGAAAAAAGACACGAAAAAAGCGAAAGGTGTCAAGAGTAACGTCGTAGCACGAGCTATGACGTTCGACGATTACACACGGTGTCTGAATGATGAAATTGAAATAACTCGTCGCCAGTTTTGTATATGATCGAAGCTGCACGAAGTATATACGGTCTGAGATGAAAATCGCCCTGAGTCCATACGACGACAAACGGTATATCATATCAAATTTGTATAATATTATACTTTGCCATAGGAACATTACTGTATACCATTATAACATATATAATTTTTTTTTTTTTTTTGAAAAAATGTATTATTATGTGAAGGGAATATTAATGAAGGTTTTTATACACATGTATTTTTTATATATTGTATACGCATATATTTCATATATTTTTTATGTATTGTATACATTTTTCATATGATATGTTTGAAATATAAAAAGTGTATATTAAATCACATTGTCCTTGTGTATCCACGAATTGTGCGATCCATCGAATCCCAACCACTTTACGTAAACCTTGTCACCCTTTCTGGGCAGTACTTTCTCCACGAGATACATGTCCGGGTGAGTCGCGCGATGCAACTCGTGATCGTAGAACGCTCCAGCGACGGATTTTCCGCGATAATCGTCCAGTAGATATGTTACGGGATTAGTACGTTGTACTTTAACGATTTTAAACACCTTGGTGGTCCAATTTGGTGTGTACCTTTCTCGAAGACGGTCTTGTACTTGCTAATGCGTCCGAGTCGTCAACTTTGAACTTTGCCGGACCTGCGATCTTTATCGCGTTGTACACCTAAGTGGCTAAGAGTCTCTCGGTGATCGCGGGCGTAATGATGATGGGTCGCATACCGATCGTTCGATGCACGCGCGTGTTATAATTTGCGATGAGTTCGCGGCAACACATCGATCCATTTGTAATTTCCGTTTAGCGTAAACATCTTCCACATGTCGTTCTTCAACGTGCGATTGAATCGCTCAACGACTGATGCCTTCAACACCGAATACGTGGAGTAGTGATTGATGTCGTGTTTCCTCAAAAAACGTTGCACATCGGTGTTGTAAAATTCTTTTCCCATATCGGTTTGCAAGTTTTTTGGGCATCTCTTGCTCTCTCCAATTATCTCAGCGATAGCTTCGGCCGTCTTACTTCCACCTTTATTCTTGAGCGGTACAGCTCACGCATACTTTCTCAATACATCGATGACGGTGAGTATGTAGTGGCAGTCTCTGTTGAAATGTGAGTACGGGCGCACAATCTCGACAATGTCTGCCTGCCACAAGTCATCATATCCCCGAACTATAACGCGTGGGAAATTTTTTCTCGCCGGAGCGTGTAGTTTTTCGACGAGTCGTCACTTTTCGGAACTGGCGATTTTACCTCCGTTGGATTTCGATGAATTCATGTTTCGACGATGCGATCGTTAACTGATTGGCATCAACTGATTGACGCGTAATACATACGAAGAAATTACGATTTCCGTTTTTAACCGTTTATTTCCGTTTGTTATCCTTTAATAGCGGTTCCTTGTCCGTTGGCGTTCGATAGCGATCCATGGCCCATTTGTAGCCGTTTCTAATCCGTTCATAGCTGTTCCTGGTCTTCGACAACCCCTCAATAGTTGTCCGACAGCCGTTTCTGAGTCGTTCATTGTCGTTCATTGCCGTCCCTGAACCGTTCATAGCCGTTCCCGTACCGTTCATTACTGTTCATCGTCGTTAAAGGTTTGATTGTCGTTCCTCAGCTGTTCGAAAGTCGTTTTGTTGTCGTTCGCAAACCGTTCGCAAGACATTCGTTAGTCGTTCCTGACTCGGTGGTAATTGCGCGCCGAAGTTTGTTTATCGCAGTCCGTAACGCTTGCACATCTTTCTCGATCACAGTTCGTAACGCTCGTACGTCTTTCTCGATCGCAGTCTGCTTCTTGTCTGCTGCTCTCTCTGCTGATTTTTCACAATTTTAAGGCATTGTTCCACGTACAGTTTGTTGGCGACGTCGGTATCGGCCTCAGGCTGCGCTACGCAGCAAATCTTGCGCGACTTTGCATCATAGTCCATAGCGACGCGGCACAACGCGTTATCACGAATATAATTTCTCATCTGCTCCAATGATGTGAATTGTCAACTATTGCGTCATTTCTCCGTTTGAATAGTTCGAATTTGTTGATTGACGACATTTTTTTGAGTAAGAACACCGATCGACTGATTCGTTTTGACGATGTGTCAGTTAATTTATAATAAGACCAGCTTCGCGAAGTTCCTCGATGATCAACAGTATCTCGTTGTCGTAAGTGTTGTGGCCAGCTTGGCGCGAAGCTTCGAGCAATCGCAGGCAATCCACTAGCTTGTTGGGATCATCCCAGTGTACGTAATCGATCGCGTTGTCGTTTAGCGTCATAGCATGAGGTAATCCTCCTTTGGATTTCTTCTTTCCAGGTTCAATCGATAGTAACGGTGCGATTACATGTTTTTCTTGAATCCCCTGTTGCTTCGTAGTTAACCGTCAGCATTGTAATTGCGTCTATGCGCATTAGTCGTTAGCAGTATATTTTTGTACTTTCGCATATCGTTTTTTGTGTACTCGTCATTGTCGGGAATTTTCTTGAAAATCAGCTCGTAAAGATTGGGTGTACCGATATATTTCACACCGTCAACGAGTATGTTATCGTTGTCGTCCACGTCGAAACGTTTGCTAGCATCACTCCATCCTTGCCGAGATAAACGCTGTACACGTTATCTATACCGTCCCCTCTGTCACCGCGTAGGACAGGCAAGATGTATTTTTGACTAAGCGGACCCAAATGACCACGCAACGTTTCTTGACCCTCCACCGTTTGCATCTGACCTTGAACGACTGTTGCGAGTGAATCGTCCGTAGTTTTGAAAACATTCTCGGTCGCGAGAATATCGTTCGTTGTCGTCGCCGTCATCGGTTGTACGTTTTCGATCATCGCACGCGGTGTAGAGGTCAACGGTGCATCATCGTCGTCGTTTAACCTATATCGATTCGGAGATTCAGGTGATTCGGTTAATGGGCGATCCACTTGTTCCTCTTCATCTCACTTCATATCGCATCTTTTTCACGTTTCTGGACGGCCGGAATTTCAATCCTTACGTCATTGTTACGTGACACCGGTTTGTCTTTTATCGCGTATGCGCTAGCATTGTCGACGATTTTTTTTAGCGGCTCGATAATTGGTCCAAGGTGTCTCTTCGTCACAATATCATTCTCGATTTTATCGGTCTTCAAAGCGCGATATTTCTTGCGTATGGATTCGCTCGTTTTCTCAATCTCCCTCACAATCTTTTCACGCTCACTGCTCTCAACCATGTTGGAAAAAACGTCGATCGCTCACGTTTGACTACAACGAGGTATCGGTAACGACTAACCGCTTCGCGGTATTACGAACACGTTAAATCCTTTTCTGTATCGTCCGTTATTAAACGAGCTGTTCTCGTCTATCACTACGAATCCATACTCGCGCTGCCAACAATCGTGACATAGCGCACAAAATTCATCGTACGACATGTTGGTACTCACGTGATCGTTGTACACATGTTTCAAGTTGGTACCTTGTGTTGGTATCTTGTTTAAACAGGATTAGTAAATTGGCGTTGTCACGTATGAGATGTTTTGGTATTCTTGCGTACGACTGACACAGATAGAAACAGTCGACGTTTGAGTGCCGGCCCATTAAGAAATTTTCTCTCACCACGTCTTGCTTATCGCATGCTACATCATCGAAGACGAAGATTGAGATTGGATGCGTCTTGCTCGGAGGAATCACTGTTATTGGAGAACGCAAAGTAGCCGATTTCGTCGATCGATGTCAACAGATTCTCTAAGTATCGATATTTTGTTGTAATGACTTTGAGTACACGTACACGTTCTCGAAACGTACACCATGCGTATTTTCCAGTGAGCTTATCAAAACGTTGGTTTTACCGCAATTTGATGGGCCGCAAACAATCACGCGTATAGTACTCGGTAGCATCGTACCGTGCTTGCGTTTCTCCGCGTGATGAGAACAACGCTATCGACCGTAATCTGTCATCGAAATTAGTTTCTGTGATTGTCGGCGATTTCCGCCCGAACCGCATGTTTGCAGTAAAAAAATTGAAAACTGTATTGAGAGAGCGCTCTCCTATTTATAAGCGCGTAAAACCGCGAGTTACTCAGTATCTAAAATGTTTTTTGTTTCTGACGGATGACAGCGATATTTACGATTTATCCGTCAAATAATTAAAGTATATACCGAAAATCATTCTACTGCGGCAGTTTTCTAATTATTATATATAAATTATATGTGGGATAAGCTTCTCGAAGATATTAGAGCGAAATCCAGAAATCCAGAAATTTAGCAACATCGTCGGTGCTTGGAACATTATAATTTGCCATGTCATCAAACACCGACGGTCCGCCGTCGTTGATAAAGAATTGCGGCGAATGTTAGCAACGGCGTCGAACAATTCAGTAAAAGGTGGTGCCAGTTGAATTGTGCTATAAACGCGCTTTTTTCGAGTTACATATTCCCTATGGGGGCTGTTAATGAGGCTATTAGTTTTGCGGTCCGAGCACTCATTTGAAAAAACGATTAGCGAGAAGCGATCAAGGATAAGAAGCGATATAAATCCACTGGATGCGGCGTGCCGCGAGCACGACATAGCATATTCTCGGAGTAACGATCTCGTCGAGAGACATGGCGGATACTCGTCGAAAAAGCGCAAAGACGCATCGTCGCGAGAAATTCTGCCTTCGGTGAGAGAGTCGCCGCTACAGCTGGCTGAGCGGCGATGAAAGCCAAGACGAAGATCGGTATGGATATGAAAACGAAGACGAGAAAAAAGACGGCGAAAAAAAAGTATACTTCCTAGCGGAACGTGGTGGCATATTGCCGATTCAATCGATGTTGGGCGCAAACGTAGACAAAGAGTAATTACAAAAAAGAAAAAAACATCAAAGAGGCGTTAAAAATGCCTACGGATGTGACAATGAACGTATAACTCGATAAGCTGGCAAGACATATGCGTGTACCATACTTTAGAGATGTTTTCATGTATAATGCGTTACTGATAAGCGGTGTACGTTGAAACGAGAGCGGTATCGTAAATCTAGATGATGCGACGGGTCCCGGCACTCATTGGGTGGCGTATGCAAAGAGGGAAAATTACGTGGTATATTTCGACAGTTTTGGTAATCTTCGGCCGCCTAAAGACCTCGCGCAGTATTTCGGAGACGGTGTGACGATAGAATATAATCACGCATCTTATCAACGTTATGGTCAGAACATCTGTGGATAGATGTGTCTATGGTTTCTCCGAACAGTCGACACGCGCGAATTTAAAGCTGAAACATCGCGAAAACTTAGTATTCGTCGGTTTTCCATGTCGCTGACACATACGTTGATCGGGAAAAGCAGCATCCTCGCCGTAAACTTTCCGCCCATAGATTTGAGCGACGACGATTACGAGTTTGGTCTAATGGACTTTGAAACCTATTACACGAATGTGAATGCTTCAAATAATAAATTTTATTTTGGCGAAGATGACGCGGAAATTACGATTCCCGAATGATCGTATGAATTGCATGCCATAAATGAGTTTTTGAACCGCGCAATTTCACGGAAACATCCGCGACCCATGGTTCGTTCCAGCGACGAAAAACGCAGTGACGATGAAGATGAAAAATATTCGATAGTACTCCGCGTGAATTACAATACGATGAAGAGTGAGATCAAATGCACTTACAGAATAAACTTTAGCAAGCCCAACAACATTGGATCGCTGCTGGAATTTTCATCGTACCGCGTGCTGAAGCCGCGACAGTGGCACTAATCGGACATGTCAATTAACATTATGAAATTAACGTAAACATTATCCGCATAGAACGTAGCGTGACTGCGGGCGCGTACTGTAACAGCAAACCCGTGCACACGATACACGAATTTTCGCCGAGAGAATTTGCGCCACCGGGATATAAGATATCGGAAACACCGGCGCAGATCATTTACCTGCCGATCGTTACACGGAGCATTACGGACTTGACAATCGCATCGTCGATCAGAACGGACGATCGCTCGACTTTCGAGGAGAAGAGATTACCATCAGACGACGGCGGCGATAACGCGTGTGTATGCGACGCATGAGATGCTTGTATTAAACGGATCGGAGTGCGTGAGAGACAAGCAGACCAACTTTGCGAGACCAGTGGCGTCAACGTTTGGTAATATTCGATCGTTCGGTTGCATCAAGAAAAAGAAGCTCAACGCATCAAACGTTGAATTTTAAAAATTTTTGGGATTTGAGGTGCGAAACGTTTGACCGACGCGACAATGACCGACATCTTTAACATTGGGGGCGAACCAATCTTCGACGATCGCATCGTCAAGATCGTAACTCACACACGCGTACAATCCGTTCGCCAACGACGTTCGGACACAGCGATGAGATAAGAATATCCATACAGCAACAGGATCTGTACATGGTGCCGTGTGAAAGTTGTCTATACATCGAAGGAAAATTAACGATAAATAGATCTGCCGAGAGATCCGATGTGGCATTAGGAAATAATTGCGTCGCATTCATGTTTGATAAGATTCGATACGAACTTGATGGTGTAGAGATTGATCGTAACAGAAACGTGGGAATTACCAGCAAGCTCAAAAACTATGTATCGCTAACGTACGACAAAGGAATGATGGAGAATGCTGGATGGAATATTTCATCTATCATATTAAAAGGATACTTTAATTTTTATGTATCGCTGAATACACTATTGGGCTTTTGCGAAGATTACAAATGCACGGTTATTAATGCCCGTCACAAATTGATTCTGATACAAGCACGCAATGACAACAATTGCTTGGTGGGAAATCTTGCACTCGAGCGGTGATCGACATATTCAAGATATAATGTGAATGCCTCACGTTATGCTGAATGAGATCAATAAACTATCCTTGCTACGGACTTTAGAAAACGGACGATATCTTAGTATGAGTTTCCGTTCGTGGAATCTGTATGAATACCCTCTGCTGCAGAGTACGACCAAGAATTCGTGGGCCGTTAAAATTGCAACTAGAAAAACCGCGATACATTATCTTTGCTCTGTAGACTGATCAAAAGAATATCATATCTCGAGATGTTTGTGTATTCGATGATTGTAAGCTGACCAACGTGAAACTTTATCTAAACTCTGAATTTTATCCATACGATAACATACGATCCATACGATAAATAAACATCCACGATACATCTACGATACATAAACCTAGACTTTGAAAAAAAATATGGCATTCTTTTTTATATGTATGCATGTATTAATATGTTTTTATAAAACTCATTACGGATACGACTGCTACGAAACGTTTTGTACCGTGAGCACATTTCTTGAGAAAGGACCTTTTGCAGTCATCGATTGCTCATGACAAAACGAATCGCTCAAGAGCGCGATCGTGGATGTGATATAGGAATTTGAGTGTAGGAGAATATACCGGCAAATACCACTGCGTACTGTCTCATCATACACGACCGCGTGGTTCAGTATAACCCGTTGACAAACGTTGTGCGCAAAATCACCTAAGTGTAACAATATTGAAATGAGACAATAAAATGTACGATGCATCGAGATCGCGCGCAGTTTTTTTTCCTCTCAACAATAAAAAAACATCATCATTGTTATGACCTGATTTTTCCCAAAATCAGTTATCGCAGCATTGTTGGTTTTGACACCGCCAACGGTTACGAAACCAATAACTCAAATCTAAATTACTAAATCAGGTCATAACCAAAAAGTATAACGAGGTCACCTGAAAATGCAACTGCTGATTCGAAGCTCAGTCAGCAGTCAAGAAACGAGGGCACCGATGCCCTTTTAACGTGATGCGCCGAACGCATCGCGGGCAGTAATCATCAGCAGTAATAAGTCGTGGACAGTAATCAGTAATCATTGAACAGTAATCATTGAGTAGTGACAAGCGGGCAGTATTCATTAAGCAGTAAACGCTAAGCAATCTGTGTGAAACAGTCTTTTCTAAATTAGTGTAACGTGCGGTCTTACTGTGTAACATAATGTGTGTGAATAAAAGTCAAAATCAAGGAAAGTGTTTCTTTATTTGACCAACGACATCACCACCAAAGGTGGTACCAGTGCCTTTCCCGACCTAGCAGCCTCGACGGACGACGAACCGCAATCCTGTGCCTACCCCAGGCACAAAATCATGTCCATACCAACGTTCGTGGACCTGCAAGGCTTTATCGTCGGCAGAAACTTTGTCGTGAAGGAGTTTGCTGCTCGCAGAGAGGGATCCGTTCTCTCTCACTATATTTTTGAAAGCATCGTACCATGGAGCCTTCTTACCAAAGCGGAAAAACACCAAGCATCCTGGTTGAACAAATCACGGTATACAATGGGAGGATGGAATGATTCCGTACAGCAAGGCTAGAAGTTTGATTACAACGGCGGTGATGGGTGCGACGGAGATTATCGCCTATCGTGTACGTCAAGGGACACAAGAAACGAGAATGGTTGCGGAACCTGCTCCTAGATGACGCGAGAGAGGAAGTCTATGTCGAAAATATTGTCGCATATTACGAGGACATTAAATAAATTGAACGTTAAGCATATATGCTGTGTTGTCAGAAACATGTATCAAACTGCGTTTTACAAAATATATTTAAAGTATTTAATTGGTACATTTAAAGTATTCAATTGGTAGTCTGACTATAAAAAATAAAGGTATATTATTTATAAAATTTGTTATCAATTTTTCATTCCTTTCCTTTTTTCCCCGGTCAAACCCAAGATACTTAAACGCCGTTTATGACAAGTGTGTAAGGAGAGATTGTATATGGAGCGACACTTTGTTAGATCTTTCCGAGTGTCGTATCTTCTTTCACCGTCACAGCTGTGCGATGAAGAGCGTGTAACTAAGCATAACATTCGTATAACATTTGCATAAACAATCGAGGGTGATAATTCCTTTTTTTCTCGTCATGGGCTGTGTGATGGAGATTTCGTGGCTAGAACGTCGCACCAGTGATCAAAAAGCTTTTGACGGTCAAGTTGAGTAGAGCGCATAAAAACTTTATAGAAAAATGGAGTGATATATCGAGGAATACATTGAAATTGTTTTCCCGGCACATAGAGTAAGTATAATTATATTCATACGTGATAAATGTAGTGTAGTGTAATATTTAACGTGTTCTCTTATTTTCAGTGAATATGGATCGACAACGCACCGTTTATAGAGGTGCCGATTTTTAATATGGTGAGGATGAGAATTCCTCAGAGACTGGCACGTATTGTTTTTTTTATTTTTTAAAGTATTTTAACATATTAGGTGTACAACTTTGCTTCCGCTGTTTTTTTTCTCCGAAATTCGAGGCTTTATTGTAAAAAACTGGTTATACATTTATGATTCAAAGTATTGTCCATCGCTGGCCACTACTTTCTCCCATCTTTCGGGTAGCGTGCGAATCCCGCGTCGAAAAAACTGGTCATCTTTTGAGGCGATCCACGAATCAATCCAATTTTTGAATCTACATTGTTTTCATTGTTTAATCTGGATCAATGCATCGATGTAATGTTTGATCGGTTGACTAAATTACTCAAAGGAGTCGACGCAAAGTTTATACAATTTTCAAATATTGCATCTACTGTAATGGAGAAAAATGTATCGAATGTAATACGCACTAGCGATGCCTTTGATGCGCGTCATCTCATTGATTGTGAACTGTTAGCTTTAGTTTTTAGTAATATGTAAAAATATATACATATACATATATAATAAATGAATAATTTCAAGTATATTATTATTATATTATTTTTCCCATCCTTACGAGTATCCTCACGTTTCTATAAGATATTCGAACGCGTATCCTCTTTTCCCATAGACTTCGCATCATCGAACGCGTATCCCCTTTCCCCCACGAGCTCAGCATCACCGAACGCGTATCCCCTTTCCCTCAAGCTCAGCATCACCGAACGCGTATCCCCTTTCCCCACGGACCCCGCATCACCGAACGCGTATCCCCTTTCCCCACGGACCCCGCATCACCGAACGCGTATCCCCTTTCCCCACGGATCAAGGATTGGATAGATAGGTAAATGGATGGAAGGAAAGAATTTAAATTTTTTTTTAATTAAATTTTTTTAAATTTTATTTATAAAAATAAGAAATTTATAAATGTTTATCAATAAAAAAAATTTTTAAATTATTATGTATTATTTACGCCCAATTTTCCTCAGGCTGATCCTCTTCATACGGTTGCAGCCCGAACAACCACGTCAAGTCGAATATGTCGTAAGGCGACGCATATATTAGTTCTAACTCCCGGTCCTCTGGCGTATCATACCACAATTGGTTTAATAGGTCCCGCTCGTGCCGCCGTATCGCGCGGATGAATCGCCTTGCCTCGATATTTACGAAGCCACGGATCCTAATATGACTTCTAAAAATGTACCCCTGAAAAAAGAAAAGTTTAAATTTCTGAAAAAAATTTAATTACAATAAAAGTGTGACCATATGTCGTACTTGAATGCGGGGGATTCTCAGTCGCACTTCACGCCTAAGCGGGACTTCTACTACTGGTACTTCATCTACCCACACCCACTGCAAAAAATCATACACCACAGTTAAAAAATATAAATTATAATCAACTCTCTTATAACATGGTACACCAAAATACAATTTTGATATAAAATACCATGCTATACGAGAGCACACACACGCACGCATGCACGCACGCACACATACGAATCACTATACTTACACCATTGGCGGGGTAATCGATTATTATATGTTCTTGCAGAGCCATTTCACTTTTCTTGAAAACTTTGCCGAAATTTCGTAGAGACACGTAAACTGCTCGAATTCGGTTTTCGTACTACGGTCTTGGAGCGTTCTAGTTTTCCAAGCAGCCGAGTATCAGCGCTCGAGGTTCCGATTCCCATTGAAATATTTGACATTTATGCATTTTCAATGCATAATTTTTGGAACATATAAACGGCCAATGCGTAGACTTTTCGCATATTATGGTTTTGGGACGTCCTTAATTTCTTTAGACGAGCATCAGCCTTGATGAACTATTATTTGAAACGTGGATGGTATTCGCGTACCAAAAAATACGACTTTTTTATTACGATTTACTTTAGAAAAGAAGGTGACGGCTGTTTCTGTGGTGCTATTTATTTATATTGATTTTGACATTTATAGCATTTTCTGCGACGCAAAATGTTACCTCCCGTGAGACTCGAGGTGTGATCTTAAGGAGGACGATCATAAAACGTGTGTAAACATGCCAGAAAATTGGAAAATGAGATGTCTATCATGATTCTTCCAGAGGGTTCACAGCGGGGGGTACGCCAAAACGTAACACCTGCGCTCGCCCCCCTCCCCCGTGACGCCGTGCCCCGCGCCCACAGAGTACCCCCTCCCCGCGTGACGTCATACCCCGCACCCGCAGAGTACCCCCGCGCCCCGCTCCCCCCTCAGAGGACCTGGTCTAGAACACGCACCTCTCCCCTACTCTCAATGAACTGTCCGTACGTCTGTCCGTTTGGATGTGGCGGGAGAAAATATGGCCCAATCTGAAAATCGGTAATGGATACAATAGATACATTACGAGGACACATTGCGAGAGAAAAGTTTTTTTTTAAATCATTAAAATATATTTACCACTTTATTCGAAGTTACTCCTGCCCATACATTTATTGCCCATCGATGTTGAAAGGCGCACTAGCATGGGGATTCTCCTTTTGCCAAAATAAAAAATTATGTGAATTAAATACACCGTTTGGTGTAAATGTAGCCTCGTCTGTCCACAAGATGTGGTCGGGAAATGAATTGTTTCGCCGACATTGTGCGAGAAATCCTGCATATGTTTTATTAATGATTTTATTAAATGTTACCATAAATATAATTAAAAAATTAAAATGAAAAAAATTAAAATACCTTCGCAAAAGTTGATGCGTTGTATTTCGTCTCGTGGGAGAAGTTGTTGCACCCGTTGATAATGAAATGGGTGCAACCCATTTTGTTGTAAAATACGATGTACTGTGGATCGCGGTACATCAAGTGCACGAGCTACACAACGTATACTGCTCCCAGGATTTTCTTCGAATGCCCGCAGTACTTGCTCATCGTCATTAACGTGACGAAGTACTGGGGCATTAACGCGATTTTGATATTGCGCTAGAAGAAATCCTGTTTCTCGTGCTCGTCGAATCTCTTATCACAGATCTTGACGGATGATGCTCACGATTCGGAAATCGCTCTGCGTATACACGCGCTGCGGCAAAAATATTTTCCCCGGCCATTTCGTAACAGATAATCATATCTGTATATTCTGCCGCCGAATAATTCATTATTGAAGCACACTTTAATAACGTAAATGCAATGCTGTATATATACGCGTACACATACGTGTAAAAACATTTGATACATGAAAAAACATTTGAAAATCGCCACATCGTGTGTACTCTCAATAAAATATACCCATTGAAAACTACTGTCGGTATATTTTTATAAATGTCGTTAAAGAGATTTTCGAATAAGAGAGGGCATTCGAAGAAAATCCTGGGAGCAGTATACGTTGTGTAGCTCGTGCACTTGATGTACCGCGATCCACGGTACATCGTATTTTACAACAAAATTGGTTACAAAATGGGTTCCATTTCATTATCAACGGGTGCAACAACTTCTTCCACGAGACAAAATACAACGCATCAAATAAACATTACGGGAACTCAGGGACTTTTAGCCGCGCATGCACAGTATGCGCGTTACTGTAAAATTATTTTCTTATAATTAATAAATAATCAACCAACAAACGTTTTAAGGGGGGGGTATGGGATAACGAGTCTAAAAAAAGCACTTTTTTACGATTTTTTTTTTTACGAAACTACTAAAGTTAACTTAAATAATTTATTTGCATATTATTGTGTAACATTTGAAGTGTCTTCAGTAATTTTTTCATTGAAAAATATTTAAAAATATCGGAGTTATGCTGCATTGATGTGGGCCATGTCGAAAATAGTAGGTCTTGCGGTGCCCCGGATAACAAGTCGTAGAATTATCTGAAACACATGCGGTTGGAAAAAATTAGTCGTTTAGAAGTATAGCTCCTGATCAACGGTCCCCTTTTATTAAAAAAAATTTTTTTTTTATTTTTTACGGTCGGTTGAAGTAAAAAATACGGTTTTTTCACTAAAAATGGCGCCATTTTGTCGCTGTACAATCGATCAAAAGCAAAAAATAAAGAAAAAGGGACCGTTGTCCTGTAGACAAATATATATTAAAGAAGTATGTAAAATTTCAACCCGATCGGTGCAGAAGTTTTTGAGTTATCGCGGGCACCGACTTCAAGAAAGTGGTTTTCAGAAAAACGCGTTTAAAGTTTAGAGTAAGAAAATGTTAAGATAAAAATTTTTTCTTCGCACTTACATAGAATCGTCGATGTCAGCCCCATACAGCAAAGTTCCTGCGGCCTTGGCAATGTCTAAGGCATCATTCTGCTCCATCCTTTTCAGAATTCTTACCTCTTTTGTTACCAAAGCAGCCTTTTCCTCTGCTTTAGAAATTCGTGATTTGTCAAAATTTCTAACGTAGTGATGAGCACTTGAACCAACACTAATTTTCACTAATTTTCAGTTTAACTCGAATTGATCTGGGATTTTAGGACAAGATTTCTAAGAAGTTGTACTTTCAGATAAAAAATTAAAGAACAATTCGAATTTTTGAACCGGTTATCCCATACCCCCCCTTAAAGGACATAATTGTGACCAACAAACGATTTTCTATCGATTTGACCTATGACAATTGAAAAAAGATTGAAAATTTAAATTGGACCGGCTAACTTTATGCTGAAATTTATTTTGTTAATAACAATTAAATTAACAACCAACAAACGTCAAAATTGTGCCAATAATCACTTACAAACGACCAACAAACGATTCATAAAAAAGTCAGAAAAGTGAAAGTTTTTCAGCTAACTTCACGGAGGTCCAAAGCCGGCGTAATAATGGGGAGGGGAGGCGATATTTTAAGTCCTTGTCTCAGGCGTCATAAATTCTCGAATCGGTCTTAATAATCGCTGGTGGAGGTCATGATCAATAATTTTTTGTGTTAAAAGCGAAATACGCATACCAGGCGAAGTCGTAAAACAGACTTCTCCGTCTATGTAAATACGCAACAAACATAAAAGTCGTAAAAGACGAGATGTTATGCAAAAGAGGCTTAAGATGTTTATATATATGTTATATATATGTTTATATATACATATATATATAATTCATATTTAACATATAAATGTTGTGTTTATATATAACATATATGTATATATAAAACTTATATATGTTTAACACAGATAGTATAATCTTCTCTTTGCCAGTGATAATAAAATTAAGGTAAAATCAATAACCGACTTCAAACCAGCATCAATGATATAAACTTAAAGCTTTATTTTTACGTTTCAACCTATGGTTCAGGTCCTTATCAAAAATCTACAATATAATATGATTGAACAGTATGATAATACAATAAATAAGTGTAAAATATAATCAATCTGTGACTCACATGAAAGATGGTCCGATGGATGGTTAAAATTTTAATAAATTACATAGTTGGGAGATGTAAGCACGTCTGATGTCGATGACATCAATACAAGAAATGATCGTTATATAAATATATGTTTAACACGTTGACTGCCGTGTCACTCACCGGTGACTGACAATGAACTATCCCAATAGCGCCGCGTCAATCATTGAAACAAATTAGCATTTTTTTGACGTTTTACAAAAAATCTGTTGGCGTTCAACGTGTTAAGGGCTAACGTCTTAAGATATTAATATGACTCTGCTTTTTTTAAACTTCAAATACATGCAAACCTGTTTTCAAATAAAATGTTAATTTTATTTGGAATACATTATTATTCATTGAATAATTCAACGTCTTGGCATTGAGAAAAATTGTTCAATTATTTTTTCAAGCACAATACTAGATCTAAGTATATATAGCCGTAATTTCTGTCTATATTTCTCAGTCGAATTTCGTCAATTCATACTGATCATTCATGTGGCAAACAAATCAGAGATAATTATCCATTTTTTAAAACTTCAAATTGTGCGCAATTGTCTACAAATTAAAAAACGAAATTCGTCGACAATAATAATAATTGGTATGTCGCGACAACAACTTGTATTTATTTTGTGTGCTTGTGTAAACTTCATCACATTTCTTTGTGTCTCGGCACAACTTCATAAATCGAATAATGGCAGCAATAACATCATTAATTATATACCTGCTTACGCTTCGATAGCTTCGGGTCTCCTCAACTCAACGTTATGTGAAAAGGAATTGTTAAATTTCCGAAACGCAGTTGACCAACGAATACTCTGGAGCTTGAAAGGTATGTAAAATTATAACTTAATTATAACTATATTTAATAAAATGCTTGTCAAATATCTATGAAGTTTGGAAAGCTAATCGAATATTATAATAAAAAAAAGTATTTTTTGCAGCAATATTCTTGATATTATTGCATAAAGCTGCATTCTTATTCATGAAACATACAAATAAATTAAATATAATATTTTGTATTAAATTAATAATTTATATATTTATATTAGCAATCAACAAATTTAAATTCACAGTCGATAATATATTCTTTAATTACCTCCGAATCTCCCTAGAGTTTCATTAGTAGTCACGATAACTTGCCTAGAAATGATGGCTAATCGTCAATTAAACTAGTAATAATATCTTTTCGGTATTCTGGCGTAAAAGAAAGGATAAACGAATTAAATCCGACATTCATAATATTAATTTAAACAAGTAGACTTTTATATGAGCACTATTTCTTATGAAATTAAATATTGTATCTATGTCGCGATATTATCTTATTTTAGAGGTCTCCTATAGAACTTTATAGAACTATTATATTTTTCAACAAAAAAAAATACAAGATCGAGAATAATTGTTTCTTGTTTTTGAACGCTGAATACAATCTCGTTTGCCAAATTGTTCATCACAATTTTGAAATTTGCAGTCAAAATTGAAAAAAGAGTATTTTGACCATTTTTATGATATTTTGACATATTATAATCATGAAATGTAACGTTAATTATTGGAAAAATGTTAGAACTTTTAACTCTTAAAAGAATTTTGTTTTATTATCAAAAAGGTTTACTAAAAAAGTAAGAAAAATATAATAAAGTTGATTTCTATTTTTATACATTTAAATAAAATTAACATAAAATTCTATTTTATATTTTTTTAATACAAATTATAAATTTTTTTACGTCTGTTTTTAATATAACGGAGAAAGAACGCATTTTTTAAAATTCCAATTATATAATTATTTTATAATAATTACTTGAAGTGATTTATAACATATGTCCTAACACAATAGAAATATCTTTATTCAATAGATAATTATATTTATTCAATATTATTAATTTGAAAATCTGGATAAAAATAAACATCTAAAGATTGTTTTTTAAAATTAATAATTATAATATAGTAATTATATAATAGAAAATATTGTTTAACTGATAATACATAAAATACACTATTTAATATTTTTTAAATAATCTTTGTAAATAACTTATCTATCTTTTATTTTCAGTGTTGGATTCTAGCGGCAACTTTCGATCAGGCTTTTTGACTGGAAAAATTATTGGATGGGGAGCTGCAATCAGTGCATCGATACGATGAGTACTGTTCCTCTACAAATTTCAAAACAGATTTTAATAAACAATACGCTGTATCGTGATCCTCAAAAAGAGATTCCGCCTTTCAAAGTAAATTACTTCGCTGCCCATTTTAAACACAACAGCACTCTTCAGTACCACATGGAAGTATTTAATGAAGTAAGTTTATCTTGATATAATAACAATTAGTAATTAATAATTTATACAGAGCTACAAATTTATATTTTATATTATTATGAAAAAAAATTTGTTGGCATACAGTGTGTATGTATTTTACAGTACATATTTTATGTTATCTTAGCAAATTTCATTAATCATTATATCGACAGCAATGCGATTTATTAAGAATACTAATTTTATTAAAAATTAAAAATAATTTTGCTAAATTAAAAAATTTTTTAAAAAAAGATATTATTATAAGAACAAAATTTCTGTCAAATACATTTTGTTATAATATTGAATAATTAAAAAAATTAATTATAATACAATTTGTCGTTGTTACATCGAATATACAGTATCGGCAATAGTTTTGTTGCAACAACTTATTTTATCCGTGATTAAATTAATGTAGATATAAAATAAATGCGTGCGTGCGTGCGTGTGTACAACAATTTTTTAAATATATATACATATATTAAATCTAAAATATAATTGTTCTTAATTATACTTATTATCATTTATAATTATTTACATAAGAACATAACACAAGTTACACTTCTATACATATATGGGTATATCATTATTAAAATATCTTATATAGATATTTCTATTTCTATTCTATTTTAGGATGTAATAACGCTGGGACTTTGTTTACCAGCATCTTGCTCTGAAGATGACGTAAGTTTTATTTTGGAAAGGATATTTCGTGATAGAATTCTTTTAATTAGTGATATTTATTCTGCGGATTTGAATCTGATCCGAGTAAAAAATCTAATAAACGATTATAAATGGCTCACTAGTGGTGCTATGCCTTTTATTTGGTATGTCAAGAAATAGTACAATTAATAATATAAATAAAATTAATAATAATAATAATAAATTAATATATTACACATATACACTTTATACTTAATATATTCACACATGCATACATACACGTAATGAATTTTTATTCGAAAGTTGCGAAATCTGAAGCAATATTACAGATGTATTTATTAACTTTATATTTACAGCGTTAGTTTAGTGCTTTCTATTTTTATGGTAATAATCGGAACAACATACGACATATTCATAAATAAAAAATGTTCAAATAAGGAAAATAAAAATGACATTAGTAAGTATTGTACTGAAAACATTTCAAATCTTTTTAACTGCAACAATATACGCTTTGCATATTAAAATTATACATACATACATACATATATATATATATATATAATATTTATAATGTTATAATTTAAAAAAAATTAATAATAAAATTTTTTTATAGTCATGTATATGTGACAATTCATTTATCAGTTTTATTCATTCATTTATTATTACTCATTATTCATTCATATAAAATAAATAATGAGTGCTCAGATTTAAAGCTTTTGTCAATTTCTCGGATCATTGTGATTTTTATAGTACTTTATTAACTATTTACCATTCTGAATTGCGATTTAGATGGGGAAAATACAACTTCCACTCAGCAAATGGAAATGGAAGTAACTTCACAGGAAAGTAGGCTTGGAAAAGTATTAATATGCTTTTCTGCTTACGCCAATACAAAAATAATATTTAACAAAAAACACGATGGCTCAACGCCTGTTATTCACGGCTTAAGATTTCTAAGTATGTGTTGGATAATTATAGGCCATATTATATTTTTTGGAATAGACTACATCGGCAAGTAATTTGAAAATGATTTATAAAGGATTAATACGGTCCGATTTTTATTTACTATACTATGTAATAAATATTGTTTTTCCATCTACAGACAATAAACTATGGATTTTGAAAATCGGTGGACGTTTCCTCAATCATCTGATAAGCACTCTACTACTTCTAGCAGTCGACACCTTTTTTCTTTTAAGCGGACTTTTGGTTACCTATACTTATATAAATAATAAAAAGGACAGAGATCGAATACAATATCACTTACTTATAGAGCAAAAATAAATGAATTCTTTATTATTGTGACAAAAAGATATATCCGGTACGTCTTGACAACAAAAAGAACAGCAATAAACGTGATAAAATAAGTATTATAATAAACGAAATAAAAAAAGTGACATAGAGATAATTTTTTTTAAATCAAAGGCAATTAATGTCAAATTCAACGGTAAGTTTTTTGTTGTTTCTTTTATGTACATCTAAAATTTCATTTTTAGACTGACTCCGGCTTATATAACGGTACTAGCAATATCACATTTAATCTCGACTTGGCTCGATAAGACCTCACCATTTTATGTGCATGAGAGTCTGCATGAAACTTGCTCAAAGTATTGGTGGAGAAACCTTTTGTACATAAATAATCTATTTAGTTTTGAAACAATGGTACGAACACATTTAAGAGTGTAAGAGAAAATTATGTTTGAAAACACACATATAGAATCTTCAATTTTAATCCTTTTTTTTCTTGAAGTGCATGAAATGGAGTTGGTATTTACAAGAGATACTATTCAAAATTATTGAATATAATCGTCTAAAACAGATATACAAATCAAAAGCAGAAATGATTACTATGTCAAAGGAGCGGCATTATAAAGTGAAAGATGTCGTATGGGCGTTATAAAAGTAGTTGCTTCTGTTAAAAAATCAAGTTTAGATCAAAATGTTCGACACAATACTGCTTGGGTCATGCGCGGTTTTCAAAATATGGACAAGGTTTCATGCTATGCGAATTCAGTATTACAATGTTTATTGATAACGTGCAAACACAATAACCGACAACAAACTGGCATTGGTGATATCTTGATAATCGTTTATTTATACAACGTTTCGACCCATGGATTAGGTCCTTTTCAAGTATATCTACAAATATATAAAATGTAAGACAATACAGGCTTACAACGCAATATTACATATTAATGTTAACTTGTGACTTACATAGGCATCCGCTGAGAGCAACACATACTTTAAGATTATGAGCACAAATAAATTAATAAGTTGCTATGAAACTAACGAATACATAAAATAGCGTCTGATGTTTATGACGGTAAAAGATTTACTGAGACTGAAGGTGTCATTTCTAATGATAAGTTAATAAATATATGTAAGAAAATAGAGACAAAGGAGCGATGTTTATATGTCAGATGATAAGTCAAATAATTAAAATATCAGTTAGAAACCAGGAAGAGCAACTAAACAAAAGTCAAGAATTTTATAAGCTATTTAATAATCCGTCATATATGGCAGTCAAGTTTTCAATATCTTTCTATGAATTAATTGTGAAGTCACATTTTTTAATAAACATTTCCGCAATCTCTCTTTTCTTTCTATGAGTTTCTTTGTGTAAAACTTTCGGGTTATCTCAGTCAAAGTTGTGTCCCAGAGATAGTCTATGCTTGCTTGCACTCGGCGGTTCGAATTAATTCGCAAGGCGAATTAGAGGGATGATTCGGAGAGGTGGAGGCCTCTCATCACGAGGCGGGGTTGTTACTCAACTCGTAACTTGCCACTCAGCACGTGGTCTTTGGAGGTAGCTACTCAGCTCGTAGCTGGCTCAGTATGTAGGCAGGCAATTGTCGCTCAACGCGCGACTCTCGACGATGCTCAGCTCGCACCCTGGAGGATTTGCTCGCTCAGCACGCGGGCGGATAGGATCCGGAGACTATGTCCCGGTGGAAAGACCTGCTCAGCACGCTGGTCGTAGGGAACATGTTTTCTGTCGCAAATCCTGCGTTATTTATACCCGCAGGTCGGTGGCAGGCGGGTTGGCGCGGCGCGGAAACGATTGTTTATGTCGGGGGTGACAGGACACGTTTGTTAACGGAACGCTTTGTTACACCCCCCCCTCTCGCAGATTCAAACTCTCGCTAATACAAAGAAAGATATTTATTTCGGCGGTCTTACAGTGTATTGCCCGTTGGGCTTTCGGCGGATAACGTATGTACCCTGGTCTGTGCGGTGGCGGTAGCGTCCTCCGGCGCGGATCCGGCTCCAGGGGATATCCCGGATGGCAGCCTCCGGTAGGGTGCTGTACCCGAGGATCGGTGCGCTCGTGGTGGCGGATGCTGGTGCGGGCCGGTCGGTGGTGAGCGGCGGCTCGGCTGGAGTTCGGCCGGTGAGCGGCGGTTGGTCGGCGGGGGCCGTGGGACGTCCCTCGGATGGTTCTGGTTCGTCCAGGTCCGACAGGGATCCGAACAACTCCTCGAGCTCCGTGATGAGTGCGGAGGCGACTTGCACGGTCTGCGTGTACAGACGCTCCTGTCGGGAGACGGTGGAACGGCCCCGAATCCTCGCCGGCGGGAGCCCTCGGTCCTCTAGACTCACCGTGGGTCTGGTGCGCGGTGTGGCTTCCGGGGGAGGAATTCGCCTCGGCTTCTGCGGTGGTTCTAGCGGCCTGCCCTCTTTGGTTTTCGCCATTCTCGTTCGTAATCCTGACGCTATCTGTCTCGCTATCGCTCGTATCATGTCTTTATATTCGGTTGTTGTTCGTTGGTCCCGGGCAGTCCTTCAAATCCTTGATGTGCGCGGTTTCTATTCGTCGCTCATTGGCGACGTCACGGATCCGTACAATCACCGGAGAGATGTACTCCTGAACGGTGTATGGCCCAGCGTACCGCGGTGCGAGTTTCCCGACGAATCCGGTGTCGGCATGGGATAGCGGGTGCTCCCGTTTGAGCACGTGGCTGCCGACGGCGGGTTTCCATTCTCTGCGGCGGAGGTTATAGTATTTTTCCTGCCGTGTCGTTACCTCGCGTTGTTGTTTCAAGGCTTTTTCGAATTTGGCTCGCAGCTTTTCCGTTTCTCGTACGCGCGCCGTCGGGCGGGCCGGTGTTTCCGCGTCGTCGGATAGGCTGATCTCGTGCTGCGCGTGCAGTGTGCCGGGAGCGGTGAGCTCGCGGCCGTACGTCAGCATGGCCGGGGTGAAACCGGTGCTATCGTGGACCGCGGTGTTGGCCGCAAAGATCAGTTGTGGCAGCTTCTGATCCCAGAGACGGTGATTTGCCCCGACATACTGGGCAACCATTGTTTTGACCGTGCGGTTGGCTCGCTCAACCGGATTGCACTGCGGAGAGTACGGTGGCGTTAGGCGGTGTTCAATTCCGGCGCGAGCAAGCATTTCGCGGAATTCGCGGCTCTGAAATTGTCGGCCGTTGTCGGTGATGACGCGGTGCGGACAACCGTGCCGGAGGACACATCTTCCTCCACGCTCCGCGTGACGGCTGCGGCGGTGGCTTGTCTTAGTGGTCGTGCTGTTATCCATTTCGAGAAGACGTCCTGGCACATCAGGATCCACGTATGGCCTGCGGAGGATCTCGGTAGCGGACCAATCAGATCGATAGCGATCACGAGGTTGGGCGCGTCTACTTCTGTGTGGTGCATCAATCCCGCGGTTGTCCGTTGTTGTGGTTTGTACCGTTGACAGTTCTGGCAGTGATGCACGTATTCGGTGGCCTGTCGGAACATTCCCGGCCAATATATCTCTGGGCCAGCCTTTTGGTGGTCTTGGCGATTCCCAGATGTCCGGCGGTATCGGCGTCGTGGCATTCTACCAGTGTGCGGCCCCGTAGTGGCTTCGGCACGCAAAACTTCCACGCAGTCGGGTCGTCTTCGCTCTCCGGTAGCCGTCCTTGTATGTGGCGGTACAATTGTCCGTTCTCGATGCGGTAATCTGGGTGTTTGTGTGGTTCTTGTTGGACCGCTTCCGTCATCCGGTTGTACCACGCACACCTTTCTTCCGGTTCGAGGCTACAGACTGGCTGCGAGGTCCCAGTCTGTAGCCTCGGCTACCTCCTCCCCCTCCTCTAGAGGCTGGCGTGACAGCGCATCCGGTTTAGGGCCGGCGCACATAGTTTAGGGCCCCCTTCCGGTATTCCACATCGAATTCGTGCTGCTGTAGAGCCACGGCCCATCGCGCCAATCGTCCGGTCGGGTTTTCCAGTCCGCGAAGCCAGCGTAGCGAGAAATGGTCGGTGATGACCTTAAAGTGGTAACCCTCTAAGTACGGTCTCATTTTCTCGATGCCCCATACGACCGCGAGGCATTCCTTCTCGGTGGCGGAGTAGTGTCTTTCCGCCGCTCGTAACATACGGCTGGCGTACGCCACGACTCGCTCCTGGCCGCTGATGTCCTGCGTGAGCACGGCCCCTAGTCCTACATCGCTGGCGTCGGTCTGCAGCACGAAAGGCACGTTAAAGTTTGGGCACTGCAACACTGGTGCGGTGGCAAGGTGGTCGCGGGTCTTGCGGAAAGCGGCTTCTTGCTGCGGGCCCCATTCCCACCGTTTCTTCTTGTGCAGGAGGTCGTTCAGAGGGGCCGTTGTTGTGGCCACGTTTGGAATGAACCTGCGGTACCATGATACCATTCCAAGAAATCGGCGCAGCGCGGGCAGCGTCGTCGGTGGCGGTATCTCCAGTATTGTTCGGACCTTTTCCGGATTGGTTCTTAAGCCTTGCTGGTCGACGACGTGGCCCAAGTATTTCAGGCTTGTTCGTCCGAACTGGCATTTGTCGGTGTTGATTCGTAGGTTCGCTTGCAGCAGCCGCTGCAGTACCTCCCTCAGGTTCCGTAGGTGTTCCTCGAACGTGCGGCCAAGTATTACGATGTCGTCCAGATATGCGAAGGCTCGAGGTTCCATATCTGGACCGATCACTTGGTCCAGCAACCGTTGAAACGTGGCGGGAGCGGCGTGTAGGCCGAACGGCATGACCCGGAACTGAAACTGGCCACGTCCGGGAATTGCGAATGCGGTCAACGGGCGGCTGTCCGGGTGAAGTGGCACCTGCCAATATCCGTTTTTCAAATCTATCGTTGACAGGAATTTGGCCTCCCTCAATTGATCCAGGATGTGCTGGACAGGCGGCAGTGGATAGGCATCCCGGACGGTGGCGTCATTGACTTTTCTAAAGTCAATGCAAAATCTGTACCGTCCGTCCTTCTTTTTCGCTAAGACGACCCCTGAATTCCAAGGGCTGCTCGTCGGCTCGATGCACCCTTCCTTGAGCATGCTGTCTATCTCTGTGTCTACCACACTCTGCAGCGCGGGGTTGAACGTGCAGTATCTCTGTCGTATTGGTACTTGATCTGCCTTCAGGCGGATGCGGTGCTCCGCTAGGGTGGTGGTGCCTCGGCATGCTTCAAACTGCGGCAGCATCTCGTCCAGCAGTCGTTGGAGTTCCCTTTTCTGCCGTTCGCAGCAGTCAGCTAGTCCGGTCGTGGTTGGTTCGGTGCGGTCGGGGCGGAGGGTGGCAATCCCCGGTAGCGTCCATCGGAACCCAGCCTTGTTCAGGAGCTTGACCCCTGCGATGATGTCTGGGCTGAGTCCCGTCAGCACATGGAAAGTCTGCCGCCCTTGGTACTGCCCTATTCTAATTGGAGCGACGATCTCCTCGGTGATGGTGGCCTTCCGGCCGTTAGCTAGGAGGACCGCGGCGTTGATGCGGCGGTGGCGGACGTATGGGCGGATGCGGGCGGCCAGTTCCCCGGAGATGTATGAGAGGACCGCCCCGCAATCCAGTAGCGCCGTGTGTTGTTCCCTAAGTATTTCGATCGTTCCTCTGGGTCGTGGGTCGGCGGTGGTATCGGGGTCGATGCTTGGTAAGGAAGGCGTCAAGCGGTGGCGTCCTTCTCGGCATCGGTTGTCGGCCGGGGAGCTCCCCTGGTATCCTCGGCCCGTTCCGCGTTTCCCGCCCCGTAGCAGTTGCGGGTCAAAACGCCTTCCTTCCTTCCCGCACTGGGAGCAAAAGAGCTTAGCCGGACGGCGGCAGAACCGGCGGGTGTGGCTTCTCTGGCCACAATTCCAGCAGCACTCCTGCGGGCGGTATCCGGGTGTTACGGCGGCGGCGGCGGTGGTCTTCTCCTTTGACGGCTGGTACGCCTTCTCGTAGCGCCGATTATTCTCGTACTCGTCTGCCATGTTCAACATCTCGGTCAGACTCCGGAAATCGCTTCGTCGTATATAAAACCGGTATTCCGGCCGTAAATTGAAATATGTTCGTTCGAGCCGGTCTTCCGTACTCATTTGGTCGTGTCGGCGCATCAACGTCTGTATTGCGGTGGTGTACTCCCGCGCGGTCTCTTTCGGCCCCTGGACGCGTCGTGCGATGGTCTTCTCTATTTCGAACCGACTTCGAGCGGGCACATAGTTCTGCCGGAAACTTGTCTCGAAGTCTCTCCATGAACGCCAGTCTCCGCGATTGTTGCGATACCCCAGAGAAGGGCCTGGTCTTTAAAAAGGAGCGGTAGACATTTTCGGAACTGCTCTCGTGTCAGGCCGTAGTTGTCTCTGAGGTCTTCTAGCCGCTCAAGAAAGGCGATGTCGTCCTTGCCATCGAACTGGCAGCCCCACTTGCGGACGGTGTCTAACAGAGCGGTTGTCTCCGCGAGCGTATTTCCGGCTCTGCGGGTGCCTCGGTTTGCGGGAGTTTCGTCCTCGTCTTCTTCGTCTGTTTCTCCTCCGGTCTCGCTCTTGGACTTAGTGCCTGGCTCCTCGTGGAGATGTTGTAGCAGTCGCGTGCGCAGCTCGTCTCGTCCTCCTTCGGTAGGAAGACCCCTATTCGCGAGCTCTTCGATGAGCTCATCTTTTTGCAAGCGGTGTACCCACCCGGTGGTGGTTGGCGGTCGCATTTTCGCGGCGCGGGTTTGCCTACTTAACCTTCGAGTCCCTGTTCGGGCGCCAATTGTAACAGTGGATTTTCGTGCTACGGATAGCCGCGGGTAAGTATCCAGTGTTCGGGCGGTGGGATCGAAGGCTGAGTGAAGAGGCGTTCGTTTAATTCTTACAACTACGTTTATTATAATTAAGCAATATGTGTTAGAATATTTACAATATGTACAGGTGCCGGTACTGCCGGCTTAATGTTCGGCGCGGATGCGCGTGGATGCGGCTTAACGCCGTCGGATGTGTTCGGCTCGGCCCGTCAGAGTTCGGCGGTCGGATCTCGCGGATTGTGATCGGGCGGAATCGGGCGTCGCGGTATTTCGGCGGCGCGGTTCAGCTCGCGGAGATCGGGCGGAGTCGGCGGACTTCGCGGTATTTCGGTATACAATTTATGCTCTTTATATTACACACACTCATACGAGAGCGCGCGCACGCACACACACACATATGAAATCGTTAACAAAATTATATTATTTTTAATATTTTATATTTAATTATATATAATATAATATAATATTTATTATATTATTTTATTTATCCACAGCAACTAACGCAGTAAATAAACTAACTATGGCGGAAGCTGCTGCGCAAAGTGATGTTTTCCTCTTAGCGGGTTTCGAATCTTCCTCAACGATAGCAACATTTGCTTTATACGAATTAGCACAACATCATGATATCCAAGACAAAGTTCACAGGGAAATTGATGAAATTTTGGCAAAACATAATGGTCTGACCTACGAAGCTTTGAATGAAATGACATATCTTCACAAAGTAGTAAATGGCAAGTTTATTATCGTTTTGTGTTCCCACTTATTCGAAGATGCAAAAAGAGAAAGATTTTATTACATTAATATTTTTCATTATTTCTTGTAATTTCTTTGTATACTTTAAATAAATTATTTGTATTTTGAAAAATAGATATGTTTTTATACATTTTTGCATATTCTTTGCAGAGTCTATGAGGAAATATCCACCTCTTCCAATATTGAATCGTATCTGCACGGAGGAAGTCATTCTACCGACAACAAATATTCACCTGCCAAAAGGGACTTCAATCACTATACCGGTATTTGGACTGCATCGAGATTCTTCGATATATCCGGATCCGGATAAATTTGATCCGGAACGATTTAATATGGATAAAATAAAAGAAAGACATCCTTATGCTTATTTGCCTTTTGGGGAAGGCCCACGAAACTGCATTGGTGAGGATAAATTATAGTTTGCAAGAATGTATATAAAAGAATTCATACAGAATTATATTATCACGAATATGATTTGTCATGATTCTAAACCTTATATTCTCTTCGTTTTATTAATCATATGAACCTTTTAAGATAAGTTTTACAATCAAGTATATAAATCTTTCATTTAATGTCCACTAGACTCAAAATTAGCTAAGAATCTTAAAATCATCCTATACATATCCATGTCTTAAGGCATATCCTAGGATGTTTTGAGTACGTCCCCCAAAACTCCTCAATACATCCTGGGCATATCCCGAAATGTCACCCAGGATGTCTTGAGGACGTACTTAGAACATCCTAGGATTATGCGTCTTAAAGAGATACCTTCTGTATAAAAAGTACCGGGAAATTGTCATTTAAATGAACCGCGGAAGAGGTAGCGCTAAAAAGTTTTTTTTTTAGGTTAGCACTACCTTCTTTAATTACCAACCGGAGCTTGAGCTCGATCGGTCAACTAGTTTGTTTATGGCAGCTGTCCAAACAAGTCTACCTCAGTGTTGCCCTGCGAATTTTACCATGGAAAAAATAGTCGAACAAAGAGTGTGCCTCAAATTTTGTGTTGCAAACGAAATTTCGTGTGCCGACGCACTGAAAATGTTGAAAAAAGCCTATGGTGACTCAGCCATGTCGAAAACTCGGGCGTACGAGTGGTTTAGTGCGTTCAAAGAGGGGCGTGAAGTGCTCGAAGATTTGCCTCGCTCCGGCCGGCCATCCACGTCTACCACCAACGATAACATCGAAAAAATGAAACATTTAGTGCTGCAAAATCGTCGTTTCAGTGTGAGAGAGCTGGCCCGTGAAGTGAACATTGATAAAATGACCGTTCATGGCATTATAACCAATATTTTGGGCATGAAACGTGTCGCCGCTCGACTGGTCCCGAAAGACCTGAATTTGTTTCAAAAACATTATCGCAAACAGGTGGCCGAAGACATGATTTCGCGTGGCCCAGACTTCTTGAATCGCATCATAACTGGTGACGAGACATGGGTCTATGAGTTCGACACCTTAACAAGCCAGCAATCGACCGAATGGCGCATGGAAAACGAGCCAAATCCCAAAAAGGCGCGCCGAAGCCGCTCGAAATTGAAGGTTTTACTGACTGTGTTCTTCGATTGCCGCGGTGTCGTTCACTCAGAATTTCTCCCCGAGGGCCAAACAGTCAATAAAGACTATTATTTAAGTGTCTTGAGGCGTTTACGTGAAAATATCCGGCGAAAAAGGCCCGAATTGTGGCGAGAAAATTCGTGGATTTTACACGACGACAATGCGCCGGCGCACAGAGCCACGATTGTGGCCGATTACAAGGCCAAAAACTCGGTCAATTCTGTCGACCATCCACCGTATTCGCCTGATTTGGCACCGTTCGACTTCTTTCTTTTCCCGAAACTGAAATTGCCACTCCGTGGTACTCGTTTTTCATCGATTGATGACATCAAAAGGAATTCGCAGCGGGTCCTGAAGGCCATACCAGAATCGGCCTACCAGAAGTGCATGGAAGATTGGTTTCGCCGTTTTCACATGTGCATTGCAAACGATGGGGATTACTTTGAAGGCGACAAAATAAATTTTGATGAATAAATAAAATATTCTGTGTTTTTTTTAACGATTCCCGGTACTTTTTATACAGAAGGTAGATGTGTATTGGATGATTTTAGGACTCTTAGCTAATTTTAAGCGGATTATTTAAGCTAATTTAAAGCAGAGCTTCTAGAACATTTTGTATTATCTTTTAAATTATTATATGGTGCTTACAACGTTTCATAACGTACATGGTCTCATTCATTTAGCACAAGATGTGAAAAGATTTGGTACATTAGATATCTTTAATTCGTTCAAATATGAAAATTATTTGCAAACATTAAAAAAATATACTAAAAAAGCATAACCAACCATTACAACAGGTTGTTAGAAGATATATTGAACGAAAAAACATTGAGAAACCACGTGAATTGCATAACATAACATACATACACATACATATACATAACATTATCTGATTTTGTAATTGACAGAAAATCTATTCATACGAAAGGTCCTTTAATTAAAGGTTGCTGTAATCCACAATATTACATAATAAAATACTCAAATGCAACTATATGTACAGATACGTACAGATTAGCAGATAATTGCGTAGTTTAGATGATGGAAATAATGTTCGAATAAAAAATATTACTTATTATAAAGATCTAAAGACAGATGTTAAATATGAAAATGAGTGGTCGTTGTTCAAAATAAAGAAAATCTTAGCCAGTTCAAGTAAGTTATACCTACGAAAGACACAAAGTAGAAATTTAGTTATTTATGATTAGTTTGTATATATTAAACAATTGTTATAATTGTTTTTGTTATACGTATTAAGCATATTAATTACATTTTTTATTTAGATTCATATGACAATGGATTATTAAAATTAAAAAAAGCTGAAATTTTGTCAGACATTAATTCAGAGAACGACGATCTAGAAGCTTTTAAGAAATCCCGAAAAGAGAGAGCAAAAATAGTAATCTCAAGCAGTGAGGCTAATGATAGTGATCAAGAAAATATACAGTTACCTCATTATCCTAAATTTCCACAAATAAAGAGCAACATATTTAACACCAAATCAAAGAATAAATGTGATGATAAATCTAAAAAACAGTTAATAAGTATGAAACAAATTTATCATATTTTATATATAATACATGTAAAAATTTAAAAGTATAACTAGTTATTTTATTTTTGATTAATAAACACAGAAGAAACTATAAATACTTTTGAAGAACAGAAACAGAAATTTAAAAATACTATAATACGCGAAATAAAAAATAAAAATGATAGTGATTTTATTTCTGGTAATTATAGATAATTTATAATTAAAAGTTACAAGTATAAACATCTCTCTCTCAACTAACAATAATACTACACATTAATGTTATATTTTTGAATTTAAGATTATAAACGCAATATAATATATATGTTACGTATTAGTTACATTGTATTGAATGAAGTTATAACGTTGATGATGTCATATTATTGATAGTTTGTGTTTAGAGATGACTTTTATAGAAATATATATATTGATATATTTTCTAATTATAGATACATGTAATAAAGATAATTTATCTGCGCCTTGCGCTATTGCAAATAATAGTTTAAGTAAGTATAAAACTATCATTTATAAATATATACATACATTTATCTTATTTTACAATATATCAATTATATTATTTTGTAATTTTAGCAAGTCATGATTTGCAACGTTATATAATAAGAAGTCTTAGATATAGGATATCAACTACATTTATTGACAAAACAAGGAAATATTATAAATAACAAATTAGACATTATTTTACAAAATCTTCCTCTCATGAGATAGAAAACGAAACTTTGGAGCGAGATATAATAAATAAGTTCCCAATTGAAAGTATAGAAGATTTATAGAATTTTGGAAAATTGTTAATTGAAAATTGTTAAAAATTGTCAATTAAAAATTGTTAATTCAAATAAATCGCCAAAAATTGATAAATGCTAAAATTAAAAAAATTCGAATACCTTATATGTGCATGTGTACGTATGTACACTGTGCGAAATTGATTTGGTCCGTGACCCCTCCTACGCAATATGTACATATATAATCGACCGTTTGGCTTTAGTAATTTAAGTAAATATTATTGACATTTCTTTACATTCCTCTTGTTCCGCGAGAGGGATCACGGACCCAATCGATTTCGCGCAGTGTACATGTGTGTTTTTTCACCCCGACACAGGTCAACATCACAATGTTACACAGATTTTATTATTCTATCTTCTTTCAATATCAGTAAACAATAAAGATAGAATATGTGCGTGCGTGTGCGTGCACACACACATACTTAATGTAGATTTTTTTCATATTCTTACAGATTAAAGAATTATCGCATATTGGCGATAATGATATCAAAAGAATTGTATTTAATCTTTTACGAACAGTAATGTCTGACAAATTAGCGTGTATGTTCAATTACATTGGAGGAAAAAAAACGAATATTTTATGATTTGGAACTACGGAAAGTTATATTCAGTAAGTATAATCATATTGTCACTTTTAAATATAATACTAATTTATAAATATAATGATTTTTTCATATAGGTGTTGTAAGAGTTTATTTTACAAATGCAACAGAGTAAGTTATTGCAGAACCAACTAAATCGTGGTAAAAATTTGACGTGGGATAACGAAGTTCCGGATGATTTAAAAGATAGATTTTTGGGTAAAAGATTTGAAGGATCTTAATAAGATTAAAGTTCCGCGATGTTTTTTGGGGCAAATCTCAGAAGCAGATAACGTAAGTTTACACATATTTTGCGATGCCAGTAAAATCGCGTATGCCACGGTTATTTTCATTCGCGTTGAAAATATCGAAGGTGTAAAAGTTCACTTTGTTCAAGCAAAGACACGCGTTGCGCCAGTTAGGAAAGGCAATACGGATGCGAGAACAAGCATACCGCGATTAGAACTATTAGCTGTAACAATAGGCGCTAGATTAGGTAAAAGTGTATTAGACGCGCTTAATTTTAAAACAATCAAACCTTTTTTTTTACCAATTCATCGACCGTATTAGCGTGGATCCAAAGAGAATGTAATTGGGCTACGTTTGTGTATAATAGGATAAAAGAAATACGTATGCTTTCGGATCCAGCGTGTTGGCATCATGTTCAAGGCCATCTGAATCCCGCTGATTTACCATCGAGAGACTGTACCGCGAAACAGATTAAGTCTTCGAGATGGTGGGAGGGACCCGAGTGGCTGTATGAGGCGTTAGAAAATTGGCCGATGCATAGAGAATGATCGTGCGATGAAGATGAGATCAGTAAAGAATTAAAGAAGTCCGTCATAAAGGAAAAAATCCGTTTGTGTTCTCGTTGCGCTTGAAAATAATGTTGAGAAAAAGAACGTGATTTTTAATAAATTTTCTAATTTTAAGAAGATGTTGAGAGTATTTGCTTATGTACGACGATTTTATTGTAACTGTCGAAACAAAAAAGAGAGTCGTGTGAAAGGTGGTCTATTGTTTAAAGAAGTTCAAATGTCACGTATTCTGTTATTAAGGTTGATTCAAGCCGAATGTTTTACTGATGAATCGGACATACGTGTAAGACACCTTAACGCGTTCAAAGATAAAGATGACTTAATTCGACTAAATTCGAAAATTGTTTTGCGCGACGATTTATAATTTTAAATGTCTCATTGTACTACTCGGTAAACATCAAATTGTTAATTTAATTATCAAAGAAAAGCACGAAAACTTAAATCACGCTGGTGTAGAGATTTTGATGAATGCCTTGCGGGAAGAGTATTGAATCATAGGCGGTCGTGCAGTAATTCGATCAGTGATTTCGAAATGTGTAAATTATGTCGCAGACATGACGCGAAACCTCTTCAGACTGTTAGTGCTCCATTACCCTTGGACCATGTAAAAGATGCAGCCGTATTTGAAGTTATAGGTGTAGATTTCACCGGGCCTATTTATCTTAAAGGCGGTCAAAAATCATGGATCTGTCTGTTTACGTGTGCAGTTTTCCGTGCCGTACATTTGGAGCTCGTGACGTCGTTGTCCACTGCAGCGTTTCTTATGGCTATTCGACGTTTTATTGCATGTCGTGGAAGGCCAAGTGTAATATACAGCGATAATGGTACAAATTTTGTTGGATTGAATAATATGTTTAAGCATCTGGATTTTGAAAAATTGTCTCGAACGCTAGCCATCGAACAAATTCAATGGAAGTTTAATCCTCCTGCTGCGGCGTGGTGGGACGGATTTTGGGAGTGATTGAATGGAATTTTAAAGTGATTATTACGACGAACGCTTAAAAGGTCTTGCCTTGATTACGAAGAGATGTTAACGGTATTATTAGATAGCGAGGCTGTGATTAATTCGAGACCTGTTACTTTTCTATCCAAAACCAAACAGCATATTCTGCCTATAACTCCGTCTATATTTTTGCAAGAGATAAAGGAGTATATTAGATTTAGACAAGATAGAGAAATGCGATTTGTCTAAAAGATATTTGTATCGTCAGAAAATTAAGGAAGATTTACGCCAAAGATTTCGAACTGAATATCTAGGTGCATTGATACACCAAAAGACTAATGCGAGAAATATAAATGATATTAGAGTCGGCGATATAGTTTTAATTGAAAACGAAAATGTAAAGCGTTTGGATTGTCTCTGGCGCGAGTAAAGGAATTGATCGCTGGTAAAGATAATAATGTTAAAGTTTTTCGATTGACTACTGCTAAAGGCGAATTAATTCGGCCGATCCAAAGACTTTACCCATTAGAGTTAAGGTGTAAGAAGAGTAAGTCCAAATGGATGAAATTATCACGAAAAAATGTAGAGATACCAAGAGTTTCAAAGAAGCTGAGAGTGGTGCTCCAAATATCCGTGGAGCTAAAGATAAGTAGTCACGATGGTGAGCAGTACGTGAAGTGGTAGAAAAGTTAAACCACCAGAAAGACTGTCTTATACACACAGCACATGATATCGTACGAATATTCTATACTCATTCTGTGAATGTACGTACTGTACGTAATATACTGAGAACATCTTTATAATATCTTGTGTAGTATATTATTTTTCGTATATTCTCAGGATATTATCAGAACATTTTGTGTAGTATATTATTTTTCGTATATTCTCGTATATTCTCAGAATTTACTTTTAATATCTTTTATAGTATATTATTTTTCGTATATTCTCATAATATACTATTGAATTACGTGCATTTTTACTTATGAGCGGATATGTATGCCTTTTTGGATACGTAATTTCCGCTATTGCCGTCATTTGTCTTTTCCTTCTAGTTGCCACAGGACAATAACCGACACGTTCAGAACACGTTCAGAACACGTTGTGTTTCGTCTAAAATAAATTTTTCTTTCTACCGTTCCGTTGTATATACGGACTATTAAGAACTTATACTCATTTCAACCTCTTAAAGAAGGTAATCTGGCAGCCTAATCAGCACTCAGTAAAACTGCTGATTTTTGCTAAAAAGGAAGAAGAAGTCTTTTCCTTCTTCTTCACTGACGACGTACGTGTGACGTGTAACGTGTAATTCTTTGCTACGTTTGTGATACGATTGTGATTATAATCGCAGGTAATACTTCTTATTCTCAAATAAATTAAATATAAAAGGTATTTTATAAATAAGCTAAATTTTATTTATCATATTTTTTATTAATACTTAGGAATTACGATATTAACCTCAAAAATGCAAATTAACCTCACAATATAGTTCATTTTCTCATAAGTTTATTAAATAAGATTAAAAATACTTATTCTTATCTGTGTTGCAGTATTGCCATGTAAAAAGCATAATATAAATTTATTTTTTGCAAACAATCTACATAGGAAAGACACACATATACAACTGGAATATTGCGTATAGGTGTGTATAAATAATTTGTAATAAAAAACTAACATTTTGATATTTCTTTTACATTTTGTCTTGTTTTTTTATTTCTTATGTACACAGCTCATCAATATAATTCATTCCATTGTTTATACCATACTAAAGCAACAGGGAATGCTACGTATCTTATATGATTTTTTATTATCATATATACATATATTTATATCTCATAATTATATCTTTACATAGTTATATCTTTACATGTGATTTAAAATATACAGGATGTCCCAAAAGATATATAGTTAAGTTTAAAGATTTGTTAATGTTTTTGTGAGTCAAAAATGTCAATATAAACTTATCTTAGCAGAACTATTATATGGAGTTATTACAATACGATAAATCATGGAATTCCTAGCATTAATAAAACTGTTTTGAATGTCAGTAACATTATGATAATCAAATATAAGTTTATTGACATTTTTTACTTAAAAACATTATTAACGAGCTCTTAAATTTATGACTTTTGGGACACTTTGTATGTATACAGAATGTTCTGTACAGACATAAAATTATTTATGACAATTATAAACTTTAAAAATTTAATTTTTTAATTATATTACATGTAAAATTTATAATCACATCTTTGCATTGATTTAAATAACAAATATATATAAAAATATATATTAATGTTTTCAAATCAGTTAAAAATATAAATGTAAATATTTAAGTTTATATATTATGTGTAATTTTAGAGCTCAATGTTAATAATATATAATTTTATATGTATATGGCACATTCATTTATATGCTGCTAATTTATCAAAAATATGTATTTTTATGTGAAATTATTATTATATGTTACAGCATTCGCACAAAAAGAACATTATTATCAACTTCATGATCTAATAGTTTCTGTGAAGTAAGAAAATTGTATACATATATATACATATATAGGTGGGATATATGCAATATATGTATATTTAAAACGAGGAAATATAAAAACAAGGTGATATAAACTGCGGACTCAACAAATCACAACAAAAAGTAAGTTTTAATGATATTTTTTAGTGTAAGCAAACTAGCTGTTATTGCAATTATTTGTAAAAACGATTTAAAATTACTATAAGTCTTATTTAAATTCACTTTACTACACTAAATTATTTTATATTTTACAAAAATGTTTACGTATCAAATATATATAATTATGTATATAATTTAACTAAAAAGTACTAATTAATACTAATGTTAGAGGCAAAATAAATTTGAAACTAAAATTTCAAAAATTTAATTTTTATTTTTAATAAGATTTTCAAAAATAATGAGAAATAGTTTTCTGAAAATTTTGAACTGTACATAATTTTTGGCTACAATATTAAAAGTTATAAGGTGGGTAAATGAATTGATTATTTTCTTATTTTTATTGTACTATTTATTATTTTATTTATGTATTATTTTATTATGTGTATGTGTATTTATATATTTAAGTATGAAATATATTTATATAAGTATAAAATAAATAATAAAATAAATTTAATGAAATAAATAATAAAGCAAATGATAAATAAATAAATAAAACATAAAATATATTTAAATATTTAAAAAATTAAAAATTATTATATTTTATTTAAATTGTAATCTTTAAAAATAATCGGAGATATTTCAGGTAAACAAAATATCTCATTTAAAAGGATACACTGGAATATCTGCTCAAGAAAACATCTTAGAGAAAAAGGTTTTAGACAAAAGTTGTTTGAGGGACATATAAGATGGTGCCATTGATTTGATCTTAGATAATTATTTTGAAGGAGACAAAAAAATTTTCAATTTCTTAAATGGAATCTCTAATTTTTATAGCATATTCTTGCAGCTTATTTTGAAAGTTCCCCAAAACATTTTTATTAAGTTATTTTTTATTAATTAAGTATTTTTGTTAAAGTTTACAATATTTTGACAAAATATAAAATATCTTGGGAAACTTTCAGTTTTCGATAGTCTTATATATCTTAATACTTTTATACACAGAATAATCAGATCAATATATTCATGTAAAAAAAAACAGTTGCTTTTTAAACAAGTAATTTGCAGCTGCGTACTTTTTCTTAAAAGCAACTGTGTGTTTTCTTTACACCAATTGATTAGTCTCTCATTATTCCATGCATAAAAATATTAAGATTAGATTATTAAAATATTTAAGAATATTTTGCAAAATATTTTACATTATATGTTAAAAAATTGTAGATTTCAAGCTTTATATAACTCAAAAAATACTTTAGTATTTTGGAAAGTTCTTATAAGGTAAGCTACAAAAATATTCAGTAAAAATATAATAGTAAAACCCATTTAAGAAATTGACCTTTATGTAACCTTCAGAGAATTATCCAAAGAATCAAATTTTGCTCACTATTTTATATCCCTCTTGAAGCCATACAACTTTTTTGTTTGAAATATTTTTCTCTAAAATACTTTCCCTTCAGATATTCCAATGTATTCTTTTAAATAGGACACCCTGTATAATTACAATTTTACCAATAATATTATATTTTGATAATTTTAACAGCAATATTTTATTTTATAACATCAATTTTATTAATATATATATGTGTGTGTGTGTGTGTGTGTGTGTGTGTGTGTGTGTGTGTGTGTGTGTGTGTGTGTGTGTGTGTGTGTGTGTGTGTGTAATATCGACGTAATAATTAAATATTAAATTATATATTATAGTTAATATATTTATCAGTTTCAATATGTTAACAGAAAAGAAAAAAAATGAATAAAAAGCGTTCAAGAAAAGACGCTGCATGTGTGTCAAAACGACATTTAAAAAGATTAGCCGTACAAGAATCCAAAATTGTTTACGATGCTTTATTAAATACGACTACAGCGTCATATAGTAACATTACTTATAAATACACAGAACATTTGGAAAATGTTTCTAAAGTAAATTCAGAAGTAAAAAACATTCAAGCTGCTGAAAATGCTGTAATCGAAGATTATAATGTTCACGAGTGGAACGAAAGTAGTAACAATGTATTGAACATGCAACAGTCCTCTGTTAGCGATTCTTATGAATCGCAAACTGATTTAGCATCTGAAGATGCAGATGTAACAGGTGACAATTTGAAAAATGATCTTGCTATCTGGGCTGTGCAACATCAAATTTCACATACGGCTTTAAAAGCATTACTTCAAAGATTAAAAAAACATTCATGTTTTTCATCATTATCTGTAGATGCACGTTCACTTTTGAAAACTCCGAGAAAACAAGATATACGTATAGTACAGCCAGGAATTTACTATCATTTTGGATTGCAAAAGTCTATGTTGAATATATTAACCTCCATGAAAAACAATATTGGAAGCAGTATAAAAATTGCTATTAATGTCGATGGATTACCACTCTCAAAATCATCACAACAACAATTTTGGCCCATACTTGGTTCAATTTTTCCATATAATAATGTATTTACAATAGGAATTTATCATGGAACTGAAAAACCTGCAAGTGTTAATGATTTTTTAAATGATTTTGTGAACGAGGCTGCAGAAATGTGTGAAAATGGAATATATATCAATAATCGTAATATACAATGCAGAATAGAAGCATTAATATGTGATACACCGGCAAAAGCATTTATGCTATGTGTAAAAGGGCATTCCGGATATTCAAGTTGCACTAAATGCACAACAGAAGGAGAATATGTCGGAAATCGTATATGCTTCCCACAAATTGATGCACCAATTAGATCAGATAATGATTTTATTCACAAAATTGATGACAGTTATCATAAACCAGATATAACATGCAGTCTACTCAAAATACCTCATTTCAAACCAGTTACAAATGTTCCCATGGATTATATGCACCTAGTGTGTTTGGGAATTATGCGGAAATTAATGTATTTATGGTTGAATAGAGAATTCTATTATCGGCTACAACATAGAGCCATTGAAGAAATATCAACACGTCTAACAATTCAATTAAAGCCATCTGTGGCGGACAGTTACACAGACGCACATGCGCCGCGCATGCGCCGCCGCTAAGCGCAACGAGCCGCCGAACGTTAGTTCGGGCGCCGCCACCAGATGGCCGCTGGCCGAAGACTTTCTCGTGTCGAGATTCCGCGAGACACGAGTACATATACCGGGACCCCCGGCGGAGAATTTTGTCGATTCCGGCTAAGAGTCCAAAAGACTACGAACCAGAACGATCGCTTTTGAATCTGTCCTTGTCAGGATAAACCCTATGGTGAGTGCTCTCCGGGCCGCCTCGGCGTGTGCTCTTCGGGCCGCCCTATAAACTCTATGGTGAGTGCTCTTCGGGCCGCCTCAGCGTGTGCTCTTCGGGCCGCTCTATAAACTCTATGGTGAGTGCTCTCCGGGCCGCCTCGGCGTGTGCTCTTCGGGCCGCCCTATAAACTCTATGGTGAGTGCTCTTCGGGCCGCCTCGGTGTGTGCTCTTCGGGCCGCCCTATAAACGCTTCCGGCTACCTGCCCTCAACATCCTGCCAAGGAGAGGCAGCAGGGGACAACGGATTCCGGTACCAACGCCTGACCAGGACCCTGTCCCTGAAGAAGACACCACCAGGCCCTTGAACCAGGGGATCACACTCCTCCCCTGGAGGGTCTACCGCATAGCCGTGCCCCCGAGTCCCGGTCAACGACGGGACCCACGTAGGCCAAGCACCTGCACTCAGAGCACGCAAACCTCGCCGGAGCTCAATAAGGAGCCGTCATCCACAGGCACACAAACTTCCCTCCAGGTGGGAGTATCGCAGACACAGACGACTCCGAGTCTGTCGCTCGCTGTGCCAATCAGCCCAAACACTCCGAGTCCGACCGACGACGTTCCCGCAACACCCAAGGGGAGACCTCGCACTCCAGGCCGACGACGAAGGAGAAGCAAGACCAGATTGGCCGAGGAGTTATTCGGAACAACGTCCGATTAAGAAAGTCTCAAGGACTAGCGCTAAACCGCCCTTTTAAGGGCGCCAAAAGATTCCGACAGGAATAACCTCTGGTTCCTAAGAAATAAATATTTAACCTGTCATCGTCGAATCCCGACAACCTTACCCACAAATTGGTGACCCCGACGTGATCGAACGAAGAAGTGGGCAACATGACAGACCGCCAGGACACACATACCGAGCCTGGTTTACCAGAGGGAGCGCAAGCACAAATCAACAGGATAGCGCTCAAGATACCCCCGTTCTGGGCAGACGAACCAGAACTATGGTTCGCCCAACTGGAGGGGCAATTCACGCTTGGAGGAATCACTCAGGACAGCACAAAGTATGCCTACGTGTTGTCACACATCGAAACACGACACGCCAAGGAGATCAAGGATCTGATCACACAGCCTCCCGGTGCCAACAAGTACGAAACGATCAAGAAGGCACTCATTCAGCGATTATCAATATCGCAGGAGCAACAGATCCGACAACTGTTGGAACACGAGGAAATGGGCGACAGAAAACCCTCGCAGTTTCTTCGTCACCTCCAAAGCCTGGCAGGCGCCGCCGTACCCGAGTCACTCCTGAGGATTCTCTGGATGGGCAGACTGCCCGCACAACTCCAAGCTATCCTGACTACACGTTCCGCAGACGACTTAGCAGAAGTCGCTGAGCAAGCAGACCGCATCCACGAGGTGACCGGTCGCGCAGTGGCAGTCGCTGGAATCCAACCAGTCAAGGAAAAACCCACCGTGGAACAGCAAGTCGAGACCTTGGCGAAACAGGTAGCCGAGTTAAACCTCAGGCTGTCGAAGTCGAAAAAGAAAGAGGAACTCGAGAAACGATCTCGTTCCCGCAGCCGCTCTAAAACTACGAAAGACGGCATCTGCTATTATCACCGCCGCTTCAAAGAAGAAGCTCAAAAATGCACACAGCCGTGTGCCTACAAGAAGCAACCGGAGAGTAAGAAGGAAAACTAGAAGGGCGTTCGCAGATGGCGGCGAGCGACGTCAGCCCTAAAACCAGCCGCCTGTTTGTAACAGACCGGAAAACAAAAACCCGGTATCTGATTGACACGGGATCGGACGTCAGCGTCTACCCGAAGGATATGATACTGGGTCGAAAACCGGCCACGGCGAGGATTTTGTACGCAGCAAATGGTTCCATCATACCCACGTACGGGGACACGACGATACAGCCCGACCTCGGCTTACGTCGTAAATTTTTGTGGCGATTTGTAATAGCCGACGTGACAACACCTATCATCGGTTCCGACTTCCTGGCGCATTACCACTTGCTACCCGACATGAAAAGGGGCAAGTTGATAGATGCTCTAACCAAACTGGAAGCGCGTGGATCAGCCGGTGTCAATTCACTTCACACCGTGAAGTCAGTCGGAGGCAACACCCGATTCCACCAGGTGTTATCACAATACCCACAGATCACACAGGCCACGGGGACCCACCAGCCGAGTGCACCGCACTCCACAGTACATCACATCGAAACAACGCCAGGCTCACCAGAAGCAAACAGACCACGGAGACTGGCACCCGATAAACTCAAGGCGGCTAAAACAGAGTTCGACTTACTCCTACAAGAAGGGATCATTCAACCCTCAAAGAGCCCGTGGGCAGCTCCACTACACATGGCTCCCAAAAAGGAGGGCGCATGGAGACCGTGCGGGGATTACAGAAGACTGAACGCACGAACAGTGCCTGACCGTTATCCCATTCCGCACATAGAAGATTTTACGCACACACTCAGCGGGAAGAAGATTTTCACAACGCTGGATTTGGTTAGAGCATACAACCAAATCCCAGTACATCCAGACGACGTTCCGAAGACAGCTATCACCACACCATTCGGCTTATTTGAATATCTCTACATGCCATTCGGACTACGAAACGCGGCACAGACCTTCCAGAGATTCATCAATGAAGTCATCCATGGACTGGACTATTGCTACGCCTACATAGATGACTTGCTGATAGCCTCTAACTCAGAGGAGGAACACACGGAACACCTACACGAATTGTTCAAACGTCTGTCGAAGTACGGAATCCGACTCAACCCCGCAAAATGCGTCTTGGGAGCAACCCAAGTAAAATTCCTGGGTTTCCAGCTTTCAGCCGAAGGCACTCGTCCTCTCCCGGATAAAGTCCGAAGCATACAGGACTTCCCGAAACCGACCACGGTCAAGCAACTCCGACAGTTTCTCGGTATGATTAACTACTACAGACGTTTCATACCGGGGGCTGCAAAACACCAGGCTATCCTCAACGATGAACTAAGAGGACCGAAGGTGAAAGGAAAAACGCCTCTTACATGGAACGACCAGCTAGAGCACGCCTTTCAAGCCTGCAAACAAAGCCTGTCAGAAGCTACACTACTAGCTCACCCAAAAACAGATGCAAAACTCACACTGACAACAGACGCATCTGACACAGCCATTGGTGCGGTCATCCAGCAACAAGCGGACGCAGAATGGCAACCACTAGCATTCTTGAGCAAAAAGCTGAACAGGGCACAAACTAAATACAGCCCTTACGACAGAGAGCTACTAGCCATCTATTCAGCGGTGAAGCATTTCCGGCACCTATTAGAAGGACGGGAATTCACCATCTACACAGACCACAAGCCACTGATCTACGCTTTCAAACAGGACTTGCTACGCAGCGCCCCTCGGCAAGCAAGACAGCTAGATTTCATCGGGCAGTTCTCTACAGATATCCGCCACGTCAGCGGCAAAGAGAATGTGGTCGCCGACGCGCTCTCAAGAATCGAAGCAATCGCAAAGGCCCCGGACTTCGAGGAGCTAGCGAAATCACAGAAGGAGGACCAAGAACTGGCAGCATTGGTCAGAAATAGTGAGGACTCAGCACTCAAACTCACTGAAATCCGGATCCCCGGATCAAACACCAAGCTAATCTGCGATACCTCCACACAGATAGCACGTCCGTTCGTGACAGAACCATTCAGACAACAAGTCTTTCAAGCGCTGCACGGGGTTGCTCACCCCGGAATCAAAGCCACGATCAAGTTGGTAACAAAGAGTTACGTCTGGCCAGGTGTACAAAAAGATTGCCGTGTCTGGGCCCAGGCATGCATACCCTGCCAGAAAGCCAAAGTATTCAGGCATACGATTACAGCGCCAGGGAACTTCCCGAATCCTACAAAAAGGTTCCAGCACATCCATACAGACATTGTGGGACCACTACCGTCGTCATTAGGATACAAATACTGTCTAACGATCATTGATCGATTTACAAGGTGGCCGGAGGCAATACCAATACCGGACATCACGGCGGAGACAGTGGGAAGAGCCCTTTTCACGAACTGGATCGCAAGATTCGGGACACCAGCTCGGATCACGACAGATCAAGGGCGACAATTTGAGTCAGAACTGTTTAAGAAATTGGCGGAACTAACGGGAGCGACACACTTGCGCACCACAGCGTATCACCCGGCAGCCAATGGAATGATCGAAAGGTTCCACAGACAACTCAAGACCGCAATCAAATGCCATGAGACACAAGAATGGGCAGAGATCCTCCCAGTAATCCTCATGGGCGTCAGAGCGGCATTTAAAGAAGACTTACAAGCCTCGCCATCAGAACTGGTCTACGGGGAAACATTACGATTACCTGGACAGTTCTTCTCAGAGGCGGAACAAACGAAAGATTCCACGGACAACTTCGCAGGAAGACTCAGAAAATATATGAGGAATCTTACGCCCAAGGTCAAAAGACATGGAGAAAAGCATACCTTTATCTACAAGGATCTAGCAGTGTCACCCAAAGTATTTATCAGACATGATATACCCAGCGGCACCCTGCAGCCTCCATACGACGGGCCATATCCAGTCCTCAACAGAGGAGACAAAACATTCAAGGTCCGCATCAACGGACGCACAATAAACGTCTCAATCGACAGACTGAAACCAGCTTATACACTGGATCAGGAGCAACCTGAGACTAAACGAGCACAAACGGAGCCCACCGGAGAACCGGCAACACGGACAAGAAGTGGCCGCATATCACGCCCACCGGTGCGGTTCGCATAATTCGCATAACTCTATATCAACCAAGGGGGTTATGTGGCGGACAGTTACACAGCCGCACATGCGCCGCGCATGCGCCGCCGCTAGGCGCAACGAGCCGCCGAACGTTAGTTCGGGCGCCGCCACCAGATGGCCGCTGGCCGAAGACTTTCTCGTGTCGAGATTCCGCGAGACACGAGTACATATACCGGGACCCCCGGCGGAGAATTTTGTCGATTCCGGCTAAGAGTCCAAAAGACTACGAACCAGAACGATCGCTTTTGAATCTGTCCTTGTCAGGATAAACCCTATGGTGAGTGCTCTCCGGGCCGCCTCGGCGTGTGCTCTTCGGGCCGCCCTATAAACTCTATGGTGAGTGCTCTTCGGGCCGCCTCAGCGTGTGCTCTTCGGGCCGCTCTATAAACTCTATGGTGAGTGCTCTCCGGGCCGCCTCGGCGTGTGCTCTTCGGGCCGCCCTATAAACTCTATGGTGAGTGCTCTTCGGGCCGCCTCGGTGTGTGCTCTTCGGGCCGCCCTATAAACGCTTCCGGCTACCTGCCCTCAACATCCTGCCAAGGAGAGGCAGCAGGGGACAACGGATTCCGGTACCAACGCCTGACCAGGACCCTGTCCCTGAAGAAGACACCACCAGGCCCTTGAACCAGGGGGATCACACTCCTCCCCTGGAGGGTCTACTGCATAGCCGTGCCCCCGAGTCCCGGTCAACGACGGGACCCACGTAGGCCAAGCACCTGCACTCAGAGCACGCAAACCTCGCCGGAGCTCAATAAGGAGCCGTCATCCACAGGCACACAAACTTCCCTCCAGGTGGGAGTATCGCAGACACAGACGACTCCGAGTCTGTCGCTCGCTGTGCCAATCAGCCCAAACACTCCGAGTCCGACCGACGACGTTCCCGCAACACCCAAGGGGAGACCTCGCACCCAGGCCGACGACGAAGGAGAAGCAAGACCAGATTGGCCGAGGAGTTATTCGGAACAACGTCCGATTAAGAAAGTCTCAAGGACTAGCGCTAAACCGCCCTTTTAAGGGCGCCAAAAGATTCCGACAGGAATAACCTCTGGTTCCTAAGAAATAAATATTTAACCTGTCATCGTCGAATCCCGACAACCTTACCCACACCATCGATACCTGTAGAATTCGTAAGAAAGCCACGGAAATTAGATTAAAAATTATGGAAAGCTACGGAATATAGACAAATATTGTTGTATACAGGTCCATTGGCTTTCAACTCAATATTGAAAAAAAGTGTGTACACCCATTTTATGACATTGCATGTTATTATTAGAATCTTGTGTTCAAAAACTTTGTATGATGAACACTTATCGTATGCACAAGATATGATTCTTTTTTTTATCAAAACATTTATCAAGATTTATGGAGTACAAAAACGTGTCGCATAATATTCATAGTCTCATACATCTTGTTGACGATGTAAAAAAATTTGGACCACTCGACAATTTTAGTGCGTTTAGATTTGAGAATCACATGCAAGTGTTTAAAAAATACCTCAGAAAAGCAGAAAACCTTTGGAACAAGTAATACGAAGATGTATTGAAAAAGAAAATTTAAGTACATCAAATAGATTAAGTACATTGACTAATTTGTCAGATTCTATCCTGATACATCCCACTTTTTAATTACATTACATGACGATGGTCCACTTTTACTTGACTGCAATAATCCACAATATAAAATTATCAAATATGTCAACGGAATAACATTTAAAACTGGCTCACATGCAGATAATTGTTGTGGTTTAAATTGCGGTGCTATAGTATGTATTGAAAACGTGGCACACTGCAAAAAACAAAATATTCCAGTTATTATTGGACGCGAATTTTTGAAAAAGGAAGATTTGTTTAATATGCCTTGCTCATCATCGTTGCTTGGGATTTATTCCGTAAAATCATTATCAGATTTGAAATCATGGCCATTGAAAAATGTGATAAAAAAATATGTCAAATTACCATATGAAAATGTTAAATACGCAGTTTTTCCATTAATACACAATGAAGTAATTAATATTCATTGACACAGAAATGACTGATAAATTTTATGCAATCGTGGAATTCGGATTGAGTACAAGTTATACCAAACAATTGGTTATGGAGATCTCAAGAAAGCTTTAACAACCTTACAAACAAATGCGGTATGATAAAGAAGCAAAACTGAGGAGGAGCCAGAACATACCTTTGGTTGGATGATCCCATTCGAAAATATATGGAAACATTCTGCAAGTAATGTTATTTTTATTATCTCCTGACTGAAATATTCTTTTACAATAAAATATACAGTGGTGACCAATTTTGAAATTGAATTTATGAAAATGTGAACCATTTATTTTTTTAAAACAAGATCTTTTAAAAATTAATGTCTCACATTTATAAATTTCAATTTTTGTTAAAATCATTACGATCTATTAAAATATAGCTGGCCATTATATATATGTAGCTATTTTGTAATATAAGAAAATATAATTAAATTAAAATTAAATTAAATTAATTTAATTAAATTTGTATTATTTACTAAGTTCATTTAAAAAATTTTTTTTCAGAAAACTATGGAGTGGCAAGGAAAAGTTAAAAGATGCCGAAGAATTATCCGACATTAACTCTGGCCCTGAGAGAAGAAAATTTAAAAAAGGTCGAGAAAAATTAGAGCCGCCAAAATTGTTGACGAAACAAGTAACGATACTGATGAATCATTAGGACGAAATGATACAAGTCTCAGAAATTCCAAAGTTTCCAAACAAGCATTCGATGACTGCAGAAACCAGTAAAACATCAAAAATTACAAAAAATGCATCAAAAAGTAAGTACGATCTAATAATAATATAAAAATAACAATAATAGATTTAAGTAGAGAAAATATTTTAATAATAGAACACCGTTTATGAATTACAGATGTTAATAATTTGGAAAGAAAATATACAGCAACACAAAGAAGCAACATAAAGAAGTTTGCAAACATAAACATAAATATAGAAAAAGGAACAGATGATTCATGTATGATTTTAACTTATTCATTATAATTATTAAACTATTATATAAACATTTATAATTTAATAAAAATTTTATTATACATTTTATTTTCAGCTTTACACTGCAATAAAAATTTGATTGATGCACCGGTAGAACAATCGTTTGATGAAACCGACGATGAAGTTAATGTACAATTTCCAATTCAACTAGAAAATAAAACATCGTCAAATTTATCAATTCATAAGCAAGGTACAATGCACAATTTCATTTATTTTGTTATGATTATTTTTTATATATTTTAAAAATATAATATTTTTTAAAAATAATTTCTTTTAGTTATTTCAAACTTATGCTGGAATAATATAACGACATATTTTTTTAGCTCTGCATTGCAGTGGAAATGTGCTTGATGCATCCGCGGAACAATTGTGTGATGAAGTCGATGAAGTTAATGCAAACATGCCAATTCAATTGAAAAACAAGGCATCATCATCAAATTCATTGATTAATAAGCAAGGTATAATGCACATAATTTCATTTATTTTAGTTACGATTATATATATATATATATATATATATATATATATATATATATATATACATATATATATATATTGTATATTTTAGTGTATATGTATAATTCTTTATTTCTATTTCAATTACTTGATTATAGTTCAGAATTATATAGTATATACACCCACACATTTATTCTTGAACTATTTTTCCTAACATTTTTCTAACACCATTTTTGTATTTTTTTTAATATATTATATAGATTTTATATTTTATTTTTATACATCTTACATCACACATATGTATCTTACATTTTTTATATTTAATATTTTATCTGTACATATATCTTCAATAGTACATATATTGAAAAAATATGTTTAGAGAACATCCTGTTCTCTATTCTATACATTTTTTGAAAATACATGCTGTGTTTGAGATATAATTATAAATATAATCAAAATGTTTTGAATATTTTTTATAGAATCTGACCCGTACGAACGATTTGTCATCCATAAACTTATAAGTTTAGAATTAAAACTAAACTCTATAGAAAGATGTCAAAAACTTATTCTAAAGAAAATTTCAATCGACACTTTTGAAGCCAAAGAAAAAGAAACAATAGATATATATCAAGATCTACCGTTAAAAACTGAAACTGATTTACAATCAATGGAAAACAAATTAAATAATGATTCATTATACCGAAATGAAATGGTAAGTTAAATGTCTTGTGTATTTCAACGTTACAATATGAAATTATATACAAAAATAAGAAAAATCTAATAAATTCAAAAATAATATAAAACGACTGAGAGTCACACAATTGTTAATGGATGTTAAATAATAAAAAGAACTAATTAATATTCAGGTATTTATTTAATGATAAATGTTTTTGGGCCACTCTCAAAACAATATTTAATCTAGAAATAAAAAAATATATAAATTATTATTGAATATGAAGTCAGAACACAAGCGTTAATTTTACAATTAATTAGCATTAAAGAAAGTACACAATTATCTACATATGTTAGAAAATAGTATATAGTAAAAATCTCGGTGCATGCTGGTATAAAAGTATGTCGTTTGATAATTATATATTTTTGTTTTATTTTTAGTTTAAATTATTTTTATAAAGAGAATGGTCGGAAATGGGCTGAAACATTTATCATTTAATAAATATCTGAATATTATAATTAAGTTTTTTTTACATTTATAACTTTTGCTCATTAGCAATTTTATATATTATTTTTTAAATTATATCATGTCTCTTTAAAGATGTTTTAAGAATTTTCGTAGACTTTTTATTAAAATATCATATAATTTTTAGAATAATTAAATTGATATATATTTACAGTATTTTTACATGAATAGATAATTTTATTATATAAAAGTTTCTTATAATATCTATATATTTAATAATTCCATTCTTTGTAACAATTTTAGGTTAAACAATTAGTCCATGTTACATGCCAGGATCTGAGGACTTCTTGTATACGTCTTATGAAAAAATGTTTTGCAAATGAACTGGCCGTGAATTATAGTTGGTACGGAGCAAAAAAGAAAGAAAATTTTTCCAAATTGCACATATGCAAAGTTATTATGAGTAAGTAAAATTAAAAACAATTTTTCTATTTTATTATTAGATGCTATATAATTTCTGCACAAATCAAAAAATATATTTACAAATATTTATAACTTATTTATTTATTAAATTACTTAGAAATGTTCCAATTGTTTTATTATATATATATTAATAGGTTTAAACGCTCATCTGTATAGATATATTGTAGAAATCAAGTCGAAATTTTTTTTTCAATTTTTATAACTTGAAAATAAAAAAAAATTAAAGAAATTTTATTTATCAATAATTCACAAACAGTTTTAAAAACTTTTTCAGGTGCAGTAAGAAAATTGCACATTAATACTACAGATGAACAGATTTCAGCTCCAATAAAAATATGGTTGGCTCATGCCAAAGAGCGTATGCAGAGACAAACATATTGAATAGTGAAAAGGATTAAACTAGTACTTTGTTGAGTTTTTCTTGTCTTTTCTTGAATCTTTATAATTTATAATTTGTTTTGAGTTATTGTTGATAACGGTTATAATGATGATTATCCGTCCTTTTTATTTTAAGTAGTTATTCTTTTAGATTTATTCATTTTTCAAATTTAAGTAGCTATTCTTTAGATTTATTCATTTTTCAAATTTAAGTAGCATTTTTTAGATTTATTCATTTTTCAAAACACGCACAATTTTGTTCTAATAAGTTTTCTTTTATTAATATGTATATATGTGCAATATTATAACATATTTGGAAAAAAACCAGACTTCATTATACTCATAGGCGTCGAAACACATGTCTGCATAGAAAATACAGCTATTGACTTGAGATGAAATGGTTATGAGGTTCATACTGCGTTGCAGATTATTGTTCTTCACGTACTCATACTGTTGCAGCAACAGTATGAGTTGTTCTTAAGCATTTAAGAAATTTGAATAAAAAGATTTTATATGTGAACAAAATGTCAATATTTTACACCTATAATCCATTTATATAGTATATAAATATAAATGGATTATATATATTATCTATATGGTATATATATATATATAACGTATTATATATATATATATATATATATATATATATATGTAAGTACTGTAAACATTCAAAATCTGTTTTTCTGTATACTTATTATTAGTAGTCAAAATTTCCATATTTTTACTAGTAAGTATGAAAAAACGGATATGGGGTGTTTACGGTAACATATATCATTTATATTTATATATAAAATATAAGTTAATCTATAGAATATCTTGAGTATATTATTAGTACATTATAAGTACATATTATGTATATACCAATGTCATACTCAAGACATTCTATAGATATACTTATTATATACTAAAAGATATTTTCAGTATGTACTGAGAAGTAGGAAAAATCGGACATAGTAGCATTCTTAGTACATACTCAGTATATCGCAGTATGTATTTCGAATGTTCCTAGAACATACGCAATATACTTTTGTGATATTCTCAGAACTTTCTCGGAATTTACATGTGCTGTGTGGGTACCCCTAACAGCACATGATATCATTCGTATATTCTGTACACATACTGTGAATATACGTACCGTACATAATATACTACGAATGTTTTTATAACATCTCCTGTAGTATATTATTTCTCGTATCTGAGAATATATACTTTTGAGTACGCAGACGGTACGTACTCGTACGCCATCTGCATACGTATTTCTGTTCCGGTCTCTTCTTGCTTATCTCGTGACTCGTGACACATGAAGTAAACGTGAGATTTTCAAGGCGTTAACGATATCGAAGATAATCCTATTTTTCTTTAAGTTTATCACTAGGTAAGTACAAGGTCTGTAGATGGAGGAACGGACTAGGTAAGGTCCTTGCATCCACTTCACCGATTTGGCACGAAAATGGCGGTGACTGAGGCTCAGCAGGGAGTATTCGATTGTGTATCATGTTACTTGGGTGAAAATTATAAAAGTGAGCAAGTTATGTGATACACAATCGACCCCCTGATTAACCAAATAATGTTAATTTAAATACAAATTAATTGTTCTCGTTTTATGTATAGGTTGTGTTAGGTTTTTATTCTCTCACACAACTAATAGCTATATTAGTATTGTAAGATATTTATATGTGTAAGCCTTGTGACATGCCCCTTTATGGCTTGTCTTTTCGTTCTATGCTTATTGGTTCCCGCGAGTCGCCTAGTGATAGCGAATGCCAATAATACGGCGACCGTTGCGATTGTCTTTTGTCGCGTCGCGCGAGCCTGGAGACCGGCGCTTGCTGAGCGTCAGTCTCGCGCGAGTACCTTCAAAGTACACACACCTTGTGCGGTGATTCAGTCAATTAAAGTGTTATCCTTTGTTTAGTCAGTTTCACCTTTTTCAATCCTTAACCCTGACACCGACAGTGATCCTTTACGCTTTCCATCCTTGACGATAAATACACCTCATATGCGTTTCATTTCCATACGCGTTTATCCACAGTTCTACAGTATACATTAACACAAACTCGCAGGCTCAAAAATGGCGGACCATGCTACGACCTTACCTAGTCCGTTCCTCCATCTATAGACCTTGGGTAAGTATAACAAAATTGAAAAGAAACAAATTTTATATATATAATATTTTTTTATTTTTATATCTTTATAGATACCTTATAGATATATCTTTATATTTATATCTTTATAGATACCTCTTTATAGATATCTTTATAGATCTAACCTTACATTATTAGAAATAGAATAGCTTTATAGCTATTCTGTTTCTAATAATGTAAGGTTAGATTTTAAATGATATTTAAAAAATAATATTTAATACATATAATTTTAGTATGAAATGTTAAAATAGTTTTGCAAGTTGTGTCATCTCTAGTTTTTGTTTAAGTATACTATATCTTAATATTTAATATCTATTTCTATCTATTTAATATCTAATCTTTATATTTCTAAACAATGTGTCTTGAAAAATGAATTCTAATACATAAATCTTTTAAATCCATAGGATCTGAAACTACAACTGTTCGCCAGGTGTACTTTCTTTTCTTTTGATTTACTTTGCCAGCTGTACTTCCCTGCTTTTTCATCGGTTATTAAGGCTTTGGAATAATTTTTATGTGGTTGAGTTTTGGTATCCATTGTATTGCACTTGAAGTTCGACATTTGTGGAATAAGTATGTTTTCCTTGTGTTTTATATATTCCTATGTATTCTAAATTTTTGTGCTTATTTATTTACTTCAGCTTACATGTCAAGAAGGAACTTGATTACATTTGTAACACACTCATCCATCCACACTCTTAGTTTATCTATGTAATCTATAAATTTATTATTCTAATATATGCTATTCATGTTAGGTGATATTTTACCTTATACATTTTATATTTAGCTATATTCTTTTACATTTTTGCCTTTTTATCACAGTATGCCTTCCTATAACATTATATTATATCACAGCTTTCTACTTTTATTTGTACTTTCTATACTATTTTCTTACTATTCTATGTTTATATTCTGTGTTCATGCTTATGTTCATGTCTAAAATTATTCATATTACTTATTACAATTCTACAATATTCATTATTCATTTTTTGTATCCTTCTGTCTTTTTCCTTCCATATTTAAGAAGCACACACACACACACACACACACTTTTCCTTTTATACTTTATCTAATTTCTCATTCATGATTATTTTGTACCTTTCGTACTTTTATCTTACATTTTTATACCAGTCTTAGGTTTTTCGGACGAAATTTATTTTTTTAATCATTTTTACAATGTTTTAAAATGATTATTGTACTGATAACATTTTTTGAATTTACAGGATCAAACTGTTCGCTTCAGTTTGCTAACTATATTTCGTTTTCTACTGGTACACTTTGCTAGCTATACTTCTCTGCTTTTTTATCGGTTATCAACACAAGGCGTTGGAACAATTTTTAGTTGTTTCAAGTTGAAGATTTGCAGAATACGTAAGTTTTTTTCTATATTTAATATGTTTTTATATTTTCCATATTTGTATTGATATCTGTTTTGTATATGAATTTTTATTTTCTTTTATTTGCCAAGTGGTACTTCCAAAATTTGAAATTTTGAACTAACAGAATAAGTTTGACTTTTTTGAAAATTTTAAAATATACCGTTTTTTAAATAAATAAATAACAAAAAATAAAACATTAATAAATAAACAAGTAACTTACAAACTTGTTGTATATAAATGACCCAGAAATATGTTTTTGAAGGTTTGTTTAAATCTAGAGCAAAAGAATTTTATTATTCTTATGGCATTTATTACTTTTCTTATTACAGAAAATTTATTTTTTTTTCGTTGTTCTGTATAAGCGAACGCAAAACATTTATTTTCCAATAATCGAAAAATTATATCACTTGGCAAATAAACTGCTTGTATTTAAATGGTTATTTTATTTTGTTCTTCTACTTCTTTTTTATTCTCGTGTAAAATTGCACTGTACATCTTATAATACTAAACATTTTTTACAATAATTAGAATACTGTAAACTCTATGTGCATTATCAATGATTATTATTGCTATTGTCTTTTCTTTGCTGTGTTTTGCATGTTATATCTCTAATCTTGTAATTTTATCTTCTCTGAATTGTCTACATTTGCGACGCTATATATATTTTAACAGAATGAATATGAATCGCAAGCGGCAAAGGAAAGATATTTCATGTATGTCAAAACGACACTTGGATAGGATAACTGCATTAGAATCGGAAATGATATCTGATGCTCTTCTCGGCTCAAATGAAACATTATGTATTGAGAATTTGACAAAATCTGTGATAAATTTTTCCACTATGAATTATGATATTTCGATCAATAAGACTAGTGCTGAAAACACTATTAATGAAATGAATGACATAATGAATAACACAAAATGTGCACAAGATGATTCTGAATATGTACAATCAAATGACAATATTGATTCTCAACAATCGTCTGCTTTTTCCGAAGAATCTGTACCTTATCCATCATATAATGTACCTGATGTAACTGACGTTAATATCGATAAAGATTTTGCTATGTGGGCTGTGAAACATAAAATTTCACACACTGCTGTGAACGCCCTGTTACATATATTGAAAAAACACTCTTGCTTTTCAACATTACCATTAGACGCAAGAACACTTTTGCAAACACCAAAGAGGCAAGAGATTCGCATAGTTTCACCAGGAAGTTACCATCATTTTGGATTACGTAAATCTATATTACATATTTTGACAAATGTAAAGGATAACATTGATTATGTGAAAATAGCCATTAATATTGATGGATTACCTCTGTCAAAATCATCATCACAACAATTGTGGCCAATATTAGGTTCAGTCCTTCCATATGATAACGTTTTTGTAATTGGACTGTATCATGGAAATGAAAAACCGGCTAATGCTAATGACTTTTTGAAAGATTTTGTTGACGAGGCTACAGATATATGCCAAAATGGCATTAATATCAATGGTTGCAATATACAATGCAGATTGGAAGCCTTAATTTGCGATACACCAGCGAAAGCATTTGTTCTTTGTGTAAAGGGACATTCTGGATATTCCAGTTGTACAAAGTGTGAAATTGAAGGAGAATATATAGGAAACCGAATATGTTTCCCACAACTTGAGGCACCACTTCGAACAGATGACACTTTCATTCAAAAAAAGGATGAGAATTATCACAAACCAGACATTACCTGCAGTTTGCTAAACATACCACATTTTAAACCAGTTACAAATGTCCCGTTGGATTATATGCACTTAATATGTCTTGGAATCATGCGCAAATTAATATACTTATGACTTGAAGGAGAATTGTACTATCGCCTGCAATGTAGAGCTGCTGAAGAAATTTCAATGCGTTTAATAACGCAATTAAAACTTTCAATACCCGTAGAATTTGCGAGAAAACCACGAGCATTGAATTGTGTTAAATTGTGGAAAGCAACAGAATATAGATTGATATTGTTATACACGGGACCATTGGCTTTTAAATCTATATTGAAAAAAAATATATACACACATTTTTTAACATTACATGTGATAATAAGAATTTTGTCTTCACAAGATTTAAACGAATATTTTATGTATGCGCAAGATTTGGTACTTTTCTTTGTGAAGACATTTATAAAATTGTATGGAATGAAACATGTGTCACACAATGTTCATAGCCTTTTACATCTTGTTGATGATGTCAAAAAGTTTGGACCGCTGGATAACTTTAGTGCATTTAAGTTCGAAAACTACATGCAAATATTAAAGAAATATATTCGAAAAGCAGAGAGTCCTTTACAACAAATTGTAAGAAGATATGTTGAAGAAGAAATTAATTCAAATTCGTCATTACCAGCTATTTCTTCACATTCAGTTTTGGGACATTTAACTTTAATATCCTTACATTATGATGGTCCACTTGTATCCAATTGCAGTAATCCACAATATAAAATTGCAAAATATAATGGAATTACACTGAAAGCTGGAACATTAGCGGATAATTGTTGTGGCCTAAATTGTGGTGCTATAGTATGTATAGAAAATATAGCATACTGCTCAAAGCGAAATATTCCTGTTATCATAGGATATGAATTTTTGGAAAAAAAAGAATTATTTGATATTCCTTGTCCATCTTCGTTGCTTGGAATTTATATCGTGCATTCATGCTCAGATTTAAAAATGTGGCCATTAAAAAATGTTATTAAGAAATACGTCAAGTTGCCGTATGAAAAAGAAATATATGCTGTTTTCCCATTATTACACAACGCAATGTAACTTTATATGTTCATTTAAATAGAATGTGTAACGTGAAGTATGCAGTAGTTGAATTTAAAGATGGGCTTCAAGTTATTCCTACTAACTGGTTCAGAGAGAATAACAATGCAGCTGTTTGGCCCAATTTCACGAATAATAAAAGATATTATAAAGCGGTGAAATCAATGGAAGAGGCAGAACCAACATGGATGGAACATGACATTTTAAGAATATATGGAACATATTGTAAGTAATGCTATACTTTATTTTTGTTTGTTTATATTTTGTTTGTTGATGTGGTACATATATATATAATTTTTTACGGTATTATTTTATTGCAGCAAGCTATTCAGTGGCAAGAAAAAAATTAAAAGAAGCCGAACAATTATCCGATTTAACGTCGAACACTGAACAAGAACAATATTTAAAAAAATCAAGGAAAGTCAGAGCCGCGAAAGTTTACAGTGATACATCGAGAAGCAATGATGACAGCAGTGAAACAGAGAGTTTTCTCTCAGAACTTCAAAAAATTAAAAAAAAAAATAATATGACCACATTTTCCAAACAAACTAAAATAGCAAAAGATGCGCAAAAGGGTAAGTATACTAAAGCATTTGATTAAAAAAGAATAGAATATTGCAATAATATTTTCTGAATTTCAGATTGTTCTAAGAAAAATATTAAAGCGTATGCAAGGAAAGATATTCCCCATACAGTGACTTCCTCCAGCATTCAAGAAGCAAGAAAAACTGATGATTTTCGTAAGTATTATTTTTGTCGAAATTAGAATTCGTATAACATCAGTGTAGATATAAATTTATTTGGTTTTATATATTTTTTGTTTTATTTATTTTATATTATTAATAAATATTAATAATTAAATAATTTTTATTAAAATTAATAAATTATTTCTTTAAATATAAAAGCACGTTGAACTTTTTTGTTTCAGCATTACAAAAACACAAAGTCTCAGATGAATTTTGTACAATTGTGAGGGACTATACTCAAAATTTAGGTTTGTACATATGTACATTATAACATACATTATAAGAAATATTTTATAGCATTTCCTACAACATTGTGTTATAAATAACATAAATGTTGTATGACATGTTTTATTGACATACACATGTATGTACAAATTATATAAAAATCATAATAACATTATTTTATTACTTCCAGATACCCAATCTAATTTCTCCAACGCTACATATGCAAAAAATGATAATGATGTCTTCATGGCCACAACAAGTCCGAATTGCAGTGCAACAGGTTTGTATGCAAATAGTATTAAAAATGACACGAATGTAAAAAGTATAAACGTATAATGAAACGTTATATTGAAATAGCAATAACAATATTTTGTGTTGTTTGCAGATTTTCAATTAGTTGGAGAAATACCGTACGGTCCAGAATTGTCGCATAATAATATTTTGTTTTCAACAACTAATTTAAATCGGAAGGAAGCAGTCCACCAAGTACGAAGGTTGAATACTGAAGAAAGTAAGTATGAAAGTAATATGTATTGCACTTATTATCGTATGAAATATGTAGTGCTTATTTAGTATACTCGTTATTTATATTTTACATTGTATTTAATAATTACTGATGAATAAATATATTGGAATCATTATATTAATGTTCCAGAGATAATTCAGCACGATTTTATATGTGTTATATTTTTCTTTTTTAGATGCACAGTATGCTAGAAATTTTGGCAGTCAGGAAAATGTTGGTACAGACGATTATGGAAATGTTCAAGCCTCGAAGAGAGCGGTCCACCAAGTACTAAGATGCAATGCTGAAGAAAGTAAGTATGAAAGTAATTTGTATTGCACTTATTATCGTATGAAATATGTAGTGCTTATTTAGTATACTTGTTATTTATATTTTACATTGTATTTAATAATTACTGATGAATAAATATATTGGAATCATTATATTAATGTTCCAGAGATAATTCAGCACGATTTTATATGTGTTATATTTTTCTTTTTTAGATGCACAGTATGCTGGAAATTTTGGCAGTCAGGAAAATGTTGGTACAGACGATTATGGAAATGTTCAAGCCTCGAAGAGAGCGGTCCACCAAGTACTAAGGCCACTAAGGTGCAATGCTGAAGAAAGTAAGTATGAAAGTAATTTGTATTGCACTTATTATTGTATAAAATGTTTAGTGCTTATTTATTTTAAAACAATTTCAATGTGTTTAATTTTTTAATATTTTGTATCACATTTTTCAAATTTTCTTTTCTTTCAAAAGTTGATAAATTTTTATATAAATGTGCATAAAAATTTTTATTATTTTACAGACAATTTCCAGAAATTTGTAATACGAAAAGCTGTACATTTTGAAATATTATTAAATAATATTCAAAAAAATCAAGAAGCCATATTACAAAAATTATCAATAAATTCTTGTCATTCAGAAGATGACAAAAAAATTGATACATTGAGTACTTTCCCTGTAAGAAATCAAAACGACTTAGACAGTTTGGAAAATAAATTGAAAAACGATGCAGTTTATCGAGATCTAATGGTAAGTCTAATGTTAGTATGTTATATTATTCAGTTATTTTAAAGAAAGGATTACTTTAAAATGACAATTGCAAACTCTACATTAATATATTTTATATTATTTCGGAATATCGTTAGCAAAAAGTAGAAAACAATTTAAAAAATAAAACTACAATTTTAATATTACACTTACATATTTTATAACTATTAATGTGAATCTGTAATAATTGTAGGTGACACAATTGAGACGTGTGTTGAGCACTTGTATGAAAACTTCCTGTATCAGATTGATGAGACTTATATTCTCAAACGAGCTAGCTGTGAATTACAGTTGGTTGGGTGCCAAAAAGAAAAAGCAATTTTACAATTTAAATATATGCAGTGTAATTATGAGTACGTAAGATATTTGGAATAAATTATTATTTTTTTATTAATGAATATTATATAATAAATTATATAATATATATACAAATATAACATAATATTATCTTGATGACTTAACAAATAATAAAAATGTTTCCAGGTGTAATACGAAAAGCATATGCTGATGCCACAGACGATAATATTTCAGCCCCGATAAAGGTCTGGTTGGCACATGCAAAGGAACGTTTGGGGAGACAACAAAATCAATTACAAACCCAGTCTGAAAATGAAAATGAAAGTGAGGATGAATTATAAAATAAAGAAAAGCTTCCAAATGAAGTTTATAATTTTAACAGCGCGTCTAGCGCGAACAGTGCGTTCAAATTAATTCGTGATAATTTTTTTTCGTTTTTATTTTTGTTTTTTTTATTTTATTTTATTTTTATTTTTGCTCGAGGAGCACACCGCTTAAGGATAAAATAACTCAAATATGTAAAAAGAAGGAGAATTAAAGGAGGGTAGAAAAAAGTAGATCTCTCTTCTTTTGCTTTGTTCATAGAATCATATTGTTAAAAAATAAATAATTTTAAAAATAAAATTGAATTAAAATTAATTTACACCTTACCTAATAAAAAAAAAAATATATATATATATATAGCGCGAAGCTATATATGTGAGATACCATTGACTTACCGTCAATGTTTTATAAACGTACTGCGGGATATTCACAGTACGTACTAAGAACCAAGTTACGCGAGACATAGGAACTTACTGAGTATGTACTACAGGATATCGCAGTACGTATATCGAATATTCTGAGAATATAAGCAATATACTTTTGTGATATTCTCCGAATATTCTCAGAATTTACCTGTGCTGTTAGGGACTTAAGTGTTTTTTTGTTATTTTCATAATTTAGATATAGTTTGTATCTCTTTGCGATTTCGAGTGTATTCCTTTTCTTACAGCGTTTTTTCTCCTTTCTATATTATGTCATGCGTTTTATAAAATTTTATGACACGTATGGATTGAGGTGATAAGTGTGCGGTCATCTTAATGGTGGGAGAATGTTGGATTGTTGATTGAGCGCTGTTAGATTTTCTTTTATATAAGGCGTTTTTGTTTTCTTCGGTTGCGCGCCTACTAGTCGAGACAGGATTATAAAGTGTTCAGTTCGGCTATAGCAGTCGTAGCGTGAGCTCAGGTCCGAGGTCAAATATATTCGCGGCTTTCTACGTTTTTAATTTTGTTGTGTTTCACGATTTGATTATACCAGTTCCTACGTTTTAATGTAACATAGAGCTTTAATCTACTATGAACCCAGACTTATGTTAAAATATGCGTGCAATTTAGCTTTAAATGTATACATACTAGCCTATATAAATTGCTACATTGTTAAACTGTGATTAAAAAGTTGACATTTGTAAGCTGTGATTTAAAAATTATGATATTGTTTTAAAAGAATAGATTAAAAAAAGATGAAATACAATATATAAAATAATTCGTTTTTTTATTTCTCATGTTTTATTAAACATAAACTAAATTTTAAAAGTGATGTACATATAATGAACTATTTAATGATGTCTTTTTTTATATTGATTAGAAAGAATGCTCTGTATAAATTCAAAATATGTTTTTACTGTTCAATATATTATAACTAATGTAAAATTACTTAATTTGTATGTTAAATAAAAGATATTAAAAGTATGTCTCTTTGCATTATTTGCAGCATCTATTGTATTTATTGAAAAAAATATATATAATTTCAATTTATGTATGACTTTTAATTTATGTATGATTTTTAATGTGTAGATTAGAAACAATATTCTATACTTTTTTTAATTAATATTAAAAATTTAATAACATAAATTAATAAACTATTTTTACTTAATAAATAAAAAAATTGCTGTAAATAAGTGTAGCGAAAAATATTTAGATTATTTTTTACTTAATATTAACTAAATAATTTGCTTTACATTACTATATAGTTATAAAAATATATTGAACAGTAAAAACATTTTTAAATTTACTGACTCCAAGTTATGTGTTTTCTTTTTATATTATATATATAAAAAGAAAAAAGCACTCACAATTTGATTTTTAAAATAGAATTATAATAAATCGAATATATACAGGGTGTTTGATAATTCGAACGTCAACCGTAAAATGCAAGTAGAGTAGGTTAAACTGAGTAGAAAAGTCCTGTATCATTTTGCGATTTTCGTAATAATTAATGAGATATTAATTAAAGAAGATCGACCAATACGCGCGAATCTAAGCGCGCGGCGAGAAGAGACAACCCACGATTATTGTGTAGCGTTTGAGTACGCGGGGAGAAGGAACAGCCTACCGTTATTGTCTAGCATTTTAGCGCGCGGGGAGAAGGGATAGCCACAACCATTGTTACGCGATTGTTTAGGCGCGTGACAAAGCGTTGCGAGAAGCGCGTAATACTAGAATACCGCGGCGACCGCCCCGAATTGTTCTCTCGCATTGTTTTGCATCTCTCTCTCTCTCTTTCTCTCCCTCTCGGTAGGCTGTTCCTTCTCCCCGCGCACTCAAACGCTACACAATAATCGTGGGTTGTCTCTTCTCGCCGCGCGCTTAGATTCGCGCGTATTGGTCGATCTTCTTTAATTAATATCTCATTAATTATTACGAAAATTGCAAAATGATACAGGACTTTTTTACTCAGTTTAACCTACTCTACTTGCATTTTACGGTTGACGTTCGAATTATCAAACACCCTGTATATACATTCGATTTCACTTTTAGAATTTTTAAACTTAGAAATGTCATATCTTATAGAGATGTTCTAACATATTTCTAACAGAATTTCTTTAATATATTATCCTATTAAAAAATTTTCAAGATGTCCCTAATATATCCTATAGAAAATCTCAGGATCTCCCTAATATATCCTACAGAATTCCTCAGGATGTCCCCCTAACATATCCTATAGAAATTCTGAAGACGTCTTCAATCTGCATCCTATAGAATAGATATTCTCAAAACATCTTGAGGTTATCCGGCAGGATATCCTGTGGACGTCTTAAGAACTAGTATTCGGCTATCATTGACTATTCCTCAGGACATTCTGAGTATATTCCGGGATAAAAATAGGATATCCACAGGACATCCATAATGTCCGTCCTGGATATCCTTCGGATTTCCTGAGGACGTCATTGTGCAATTTGGGATTATATTATATATTATATTCGTCTGCCCATTGGAAACACCAATGTCGAATCGACGTCGATTCGACGTCTGTGCATCGATGAATGGTTGATGGTCGAATACTTGTCGATATTTTTGTCATTTTGACTTTATCATAATAATAAAATAAAATTCTATATATTGTCTATTGACAATAAAAATAATCTTATATATATTTAATATTATAACATTCACAATTGCGTAACTAATATAAAAAGAATTTTTATAATCTATTATATGTTTTCAGGGCAAGGATTTTCAAAATGTCAATGCCAACCATCAAAGAAACAGTACAAAACATGCTAAGTCTAAACATTTGCAAATGTCATTCGAGTAATCCTTGAGAAAATAGGTAATACAGTTGTTTTATTTTTTCTGATAAGTAATTTACTTTGGTAAATATTTGATGGGAGGCAGTCCCGATGACCTTGACCTTGACATATGTTGACCTTGACATATGTTACCCTCCTGAGTGACAACTGTTCTATATGGGTTTGCGACTTTCTCGTCAAGCAAGGTCAAAATAATTCCTGAAATTTAATCTTCACTTCGTTTTACAATTTAGCATGTACTTTGTAAGTTGTAAAACAAGGTCCATCCTGCCTAGCAGCCGAAGACCTCCTTGCACCCCCCCCCCCGCATATTTTGTGTGTGTTTGTAAGTTGTGAGATCCAAAATGAGATCCATCGTACCTACCATGTGTGTGTGTCCGTGTGTGTAAGACTTATCTATTTACTAATTTATTAACATACGTTTCTGATATTTATATAAGTTAAACCTTAAAAATTATACGAGACCGCCAAACTTTTTAATAAAAAACAAGCGACGGCTAAAATATTCTGAAGGTCACTCAGGAGGGTGATCTTGATAACATGGTCTTGATGTCAAGGTCAAGATCATCGGAGTATTTACCTTTACTTTGTTTAAACAAGCATTGCACGTCATTGACAATGACAATTAAGAAAAGATATACGTTACATTTGACTGTCACTGTTTATTTTTGTTTCTTTGTTACCCGCTACATTTGCTTCTTATGACGTTCACAATTTGTTTGTTTAAACGAGGTATGCATAATTTTATATTTGTTTTAATCTAAATATGACTAATAAATATTTGTTTTTTAAATAAGTCATACATAATTTTATGTTTGTTTTTATCTATAATATATATAATTAATGAATTAAAAAAAAGAGATATAATTTTGTTTGCTTTAATCTAAATGTTACTAATAAATGTTTGTTTTGTTCTAAATTTTTTAAGTTGTGATGTGTTTTTATTCATGTCTCCGATGTGTTTACTATTATTATCTATCACACTATATAGATTTTTAGTTATGTTTAACACTACTTTGGTAATTCTATGTATAATCATAGATCATTTATATTTTTGAAAAAATAAAATTTTTATAAAATAAAATAAAATTTTTTGGTGAAATTTTAATTAATGCCGACACTGAAGATGATTTTATTCCAAGTCAAAACGTTTGTTATTGTATAGTTTTTTGTATAATTACATATTGTTGGCATTGTCACCCGGCTTTGTTCATTTCTGCTCTTTGATTATAACGTTTGTTTTAAAATAAAATTTATTTTCATTTTCCTGAAAAGCATTCAGGCAAATTGCATTCTGAATATGCATTCTATTGCTATTTACCCAGACAGCACACGATATTCTATGGATATCCGTTTTATGTCCATTCCATGTCGGAATGTCCATGGACTTTAATAAGGCATCCATAAGATAGACAGTCCTGGAATATCCCAAAACGGATACGTTTGTATATCCATATGATATCCAGTCCCAATATAACTCTGCATACATATACGCTTACGCACTAGGCGTCGCAAGAACTATAAGCTTTTTCGCAAGTAAAAACCTACTTGGAAATATATACAAGTAAGTCTAAGCTATAATTATTCATCATGTAAATCACAGTTTTGGAATTTGGAATTTTTGAGGATGTAGCTGTTCTAACGGCAATGAAGTTAGAAAATGAAATATACAAAAATATCTTATTTTAAAATATATATTTTCAGATGTTTAAAATAAATTAATTTTATGCTTCAAATTTATTATTATTAATAAACCTCTCCTTTATATACTTTGGAATGTTTATTTCGGTAATAATTACAAATACTAGAGTACTGGAAATGATGTCCATTTAGTTCCTTTTTTGGATATTCTATGGACGTACGGAGTAGTGACAAACGGACGTTCTATGGACATCCTATGAATGTCCGTCGGATTTTATTCGGATGTCTTATGGCCCGAAAGCCAAACTCGAACGTCCATAGGATGTCCATGTGCTATCTGGGTTGTCTAGGAACTCATACAGAACAAATCTCCAAGGAATGTCCTTGGGATGTCTTGTGGATGTTTAGAGGATTTCCGATGGAGATTTGTTCCGTATGGGAAAATAGCATTTAAACACAAACGGGCAAAAGTTATTTGACCAGGCAGATAGCATTTGTCTAGTCAAAAGCTATTTTTCTAAAATAACCATTTGACTATGACATACATCACTCATCCTTTGCTATTCTTTTCCCTCGGCAACATCCTCCGCCACGGGAATGCACGGTCTAGTACAGTGCTCGGAATTAGTTGCTCATTTCGAGCCGATTCCCGAGGTGACGCCTCCTATTCCCCCACTACCGTTCGACGTTCGAGCAGACGCTGCGGCCGGCCGCCGACAGCGTGTCTATTGCTTTAACTCAGGAACGTCTCTAAAGAAAAAGAAAGCTAGGACCTTTTATATCATTAGTAATATTTTCCTAAAGAAATCATTTCTGCTTTCATAATAAATAATTAATCGAAATGTTATTAATATATTATGTAATGTATTATACAATACATATTATATACGTTATAATGTATTATTATAATATATATAATACGTATATAAGAGATTATATACATAAAATATTAATAACATTTCGATTAATTATTTATTACGAAAGCAGAAATTATTTTTTTAGAAAAATATTACTAATGATATAAAAGGTCCTAGCTTTCTTTTTCTTTAGAGACGTTCCTGAGTTAAAGCAATAGACACGCTGTCGGCGGCTCGGCCGCAGCATCTGCTCTAGCGTTGAGTGGTAGTGGGGGAATAGGAGGCGTCGCCTTGGAAATCGGCTCGAAATGAGCAACTAATTCCGAGCACTGGTCTAGTAGTATATGGTCTAAAAATATGAAGTTTACTAAACTATATACATATAATACGTAGAATAGGAATACCTATTGTCCTCGAAAAAAAGTGTCTGGAGGAAGTGAGAGAGAAAATAGTTGTTTCTCTATCGCGAGTAACTGCTCATGAATGCGGCAGCGTTTATGTTGATACATGTATTTATACGCACGAAGCATGAAGAATAGAGATAAGGAGGCCGAACTAATGCTTAGAAAATGCGACCAAAACCGGGTTACTGAATTAGTATTAGTAGTGCTCGGTAGGCGGCGTTTGAATCGCAAGTCTCCTCACATATCACGGTTGTAGACGGTCGCATATATGTGTATAATTGTCATTGGTTACCATGAATTGAAAAAAATAAATGAGGTAAGTATATATACATTAAAATTTTGAATACAATGTTATGTGATTGCATAAATTATTCTGCGAAATTACAATTGTTGTTTATTTTTCTGTTTCGCAGATACTTTATAATCCCAGATAGCCAAGTCGCCCGATATGTGCTTGACATTTGGTGTCTTGACGTGATAACATAATAACATAATAGCATAATATAACACAACACAATATAACATAACATAATATAATAACATAACATAATATTGAAATAAGTGGATTTGTAAATAGTAGATATATCATAAGTTTAAAGAGATATTTGAGTAAATAGATATATCATTAAGGAATTGTATAAATTAAATTTATCGTAACTATGGACAATTACTCCATGAAGTACAATGATCAATGTCCTATAACATTTGAATATTTAAAAAAAAATAAACAATTGATAACAAAACCAGAAAACTGGGCTGTAGTCGAATATGAGGCATGTATAATATTCATTGAAATATTGGACAATTTAGAAGAAAGAATGAAACTTGTTATTAAGCATAATTTAGAAGTTGATATATTATGTAATAACAAACCGTTATCTTGGATGATATGTGAAAAAATTAAATCAATAGAACATGTGTCCGGAATCATAAGAACATTAAATAATTTAGAATGTTTTTAATAATTGTATGTGTGTTTGATATTTTTTATTTGGTACGACATATTGTAAATAAATTATGTATTTTGTCGAAAATAATACAGCAATTGTAATTATGAGTAGTACACAAACATGAAAAAACTTTATTATAAAAGATTAAAACTACAATATATATTAACATACGTTTGTAAGTATTGCAATTGGAACAAAAATGATGAAAAATGTTATAAATGTCAAATGAAATATCACAGTTATAAAACTTTCATAAACATTCAACATTGTATATAAATATTTGTATTATAAAATATACTATATATATTCAACATAATACTGTATATAATTATTTATATCATAAAATATACTATAACTTAGCATTTTTCCGTGCTTGGCGCGTCTTTTGTCTTTTTATGCTTAAGTTGTTGGCATTGTACTGTTTTGCCAAAAAATTCGCTCGAATTATTATATAAAAACTCATCACCGACTTAGTTAACTTTCTTTGGTGCAAAGAACATCCGACTAGAGACAATTCGGATTGCAATTCTTGAAGGGCGTAACTAATGTGAAATACAATCTCAGAATTGATGGGTTGTACTTTAACAATGTCTAATATCGTTTTTTCCATCAGGTGTATCATTTTTATCAAGTCAGCAGATGGGTTAATCAGATATCCTTGAGATAGTGATGCAATCATCCGATAGTCCTTATGATTTGGTAAGGCTAAAAGACTTTGAATGCAATCGTTACAATTAGTCCATTTTATGGCTTTTCGAACTATATATCCAGCCATGTATTCGGTAATAAAAAGAGAAGAATCTTGCGTTGCTATTTCTTCGTTCGCAATTTCTAACTGATTCATCTGATTCGTTATGTCGTCAGGTTTGCCGCTGTCTTCGATGATACTGTCCATTATCTTTGTCCATTCTAATCGTCCAGCTTGACTTGTAGGTATATTTGAAAACTTTATCAGTGAGTAAATCATTTCACCTCCAGCAACATTGCTACCCTTACATGGTTTTATCAAAGAATACGTGCTTATAAGACGAAACATTTGCCCAAACAATATTGAATCAGGATGGTCGTTTGATCCACACACTTCTCTCGCCAAACCGAAGAAACGTTCCAAGGCATCTTGATTCAATCTTGCAGTCATTAAATACTTGTAGTTGCACTCGTAAATCAAAAATTCAAGTATTTCAAGAGTAGCTCTCAGTGTAATGTTCAAACCAAAGCATGTGCTCTTTGTTAAAAAGTGATAACCATGTTCTATTGCATTGATTTCCCATTCGTGCAAATATTCTATCAACTCAGTGATTATCTAAACAAAAAATATTACATAGTTGTTAATAAGCCACGTAGTTGAATGGAAATAAGGAAATAAAAAAGAATAAAAATTCTTACAGCTGCTTCTTTGCTACCAAGCCTCAAAGCTTTAACTGGAGTTCTAGACATCATGACTTCTATCAGTCTGTTTATTCGTCGGATAAATTTAATTGTTGGTTGACAATCCGCAAGCTCAGGATGGTATTCCTGATATATTGACATGGCAGCAGCGACACGATCTTCGAATAACTAAAATTCAATGCATATAAATAATTTTGAATATGATAATTTTTCTTTTGCTTTTATATAAGTTATCTTTTTACTTGAAATGCCATTGGTACATTCATTTTCTGATAATATTTTGGATCTAAGTGGTCAGGTGTCAGTTTATGAGCAACTTTCAGACCATAAGGGTGATTTTCGACCTCTATTACTGCTTCCCAATGTTTCTTTTTTATTATTCCATCGGGTGTCTGCAAAGTATCTAATTGAAATATTACTGTAATATTGATTGAAGCACGTATAGAATACAATATGATACCCATATCTCCAGCTGCGATGTAATAAAATTGCGGAAATTTTTAATCAAATGGGGAAAATCCGACAGAAACCACAACTTTCTTTCAGAATCGCAAGGATGTTGACAAGAAATATTATTTTCGGTAATCCCAAATTTGTTCCACATACTTCGATTCCACGTTGCACCATCTGTGGTGACTGCATCACAGAAAAATCCATTTTTTTCAAGGAGTATAATGCATTCCAGAACGAGACACTGTAATACATTGCTGTTGGCACAACTTTTACTGAGAAAGCATGCAACCGCTTGTACCCATGAGCCGCGGAACGGTTGAAACATAAATACAAGGGCATGATCACCCATTTCATTTTTTTGATGTTCAGGTGTATGATCACCCAAGTTTGTAAATCCATGAAACTGGAAGGAATCTCTGTCAAACTTTAAGGCTTCGGACAGTTTCATTTCATCAATAAGGAGATTACCTGTCCATAGAGTAGTATAAATTATTTACTTATTTAAATTATTTAATATTTTCTTTCTCAAATATTTCCTATTTTATAATACCTCTCTTTTCAGCAGGTTCCATCTGTTTAGCTTTGATACGCAACATATCAAATATGGTATCATTAAACCCATATGCACTGCCCATGCATTTTACATATTTATTTAAAGTGTCAATATGTGGTAAAACAAGAATCTCATGTGATCTTAAATGTTCGTAGAGCTTTCTACTTTTAATTCTCATAAGTAAGCATTCATACACCCATTGTTTAGTATATCGTCTTTCTTTATTTTTAACTTTTGCCGAAGAGAAGCATGCTCTAACCATTTCCTGCTGCGCCTCAGGCAAATTCGAAATTTCTTTCTCTATCACAGCTTTATTTGCCTTTCCACAATTTGTTTTCAATTGTACAATTTCGGCTTTCAGTTTTACAAGCTAAAATAAATTAAAACCATGTATGCTGTTTTAATAATTCAAACAATTTATTTTAATACTGCGGATAGTACTTTGCTTTTCAGTTTCTTATTTTTCATCCTTTCATTTTTTATTGCTTTGTTATTTTTTTTATATTTCAGTTTTTTCTTGGTTGATTTGATCAGCTGTTTTTTTTTGTGGCGAGAACTCTTGGCTATCAACTTTTTACATGATTCACATCGAACATGGCTATATCTAAAGTGTGATTTATTACATAGTACATATCCTTCACACAAATTGACATGCCTGCAAACAATTCATATATAGAATATTTTCGTTTTTATGCACATTTCTTGTTGGAAAAAAGAAGCGAAAAGATGAACGATCCAGAAAGTGTGTAAAACAAACAAATCCACTGTAATCATATAAAAAGATTAAGTAAAATGTAATAAATAATAATAACCTTTCTGCTACTCTAGTGCTGTCACAAAGTAATACTTTTTGCAAGACTTCAATATTGTTTAGCACATTATTAATAGTTGTACCAGGTTTTATTCCGGGTATAGATACAGATTTGTTGCAAATAAAAACCTGTAAAGAAATGACATGATTTAAAATGGGAATTATTTTTAACTGATAATAATACATACATTAACTGATCCATCGATGTTAATCACAAATTCTTTTTGCGCTGGGCGATTGGCATACCATTGACTTACTATTATAGCGTCATGTCCCGGACGCATCAATTTTGAATAAGACCAACCGTTTGGAAATTTGACTTGTTTCAAATGATTGTACAGTGTTTGCAATGAGAATGACCTATCTGAATTGATTTTAATGTTATTCTCTGAATTTGTAATAGGAGTTAGAGATAATGATATATTTCTTGATTCTGCATTTTCAACGGGTTGAATTTCTCCATTTTCAACGACTTGAATTTCTGCATTTTCAACGGGTTGAATTTCTGCATTTTCAACGGGTTGAATTTCTCCATTTTCAACGACTTGAATTTCTGCATTTTCAACGACTTGAATTTCTGCATTTTCAACGGGTTGAATTTCTGCATTTTCAACGGGTTGAATTTCTGCATTTTCAACGGGTTGAATTTCTGCGTTTTTAACAGGTTGAAACGGGTCTAAAATGATATTTTCTTTTACTTTTTTTACTGCATGGTGCTTTTCTTGAATTTTTTGAAGAGACTGCTTTAAAATGTCCCCTGTTGCTGTCCTAGGTTTATGATTTTCTTTCTGTACAAAAAGTAATAATCAAGTGAATCAATATGAGTGTTTTCACAAAATCGATAAAGAGAGAAATATGTTTCTAAGGCTGCGTTCCAATATTCACTGCCTAAAAATCTATAGTGTACATAACATAAACTACAGATTCTCAGTACTTGCAGTGAATATCGGAACACAGCTTAAGATGGCTGATTTAATTTGGCAAATATAAAGGAAACAATAGGGTTTACAAAAAAATAACAGGATAAAAAAAAACAATTTTACAGCTCACTGGACCTACGGTTGCAGAAATATATTTCATACATTACAGAAATATATTTAAAAACATATTTGAAAGATAAATTATTAGCATACTGCAGCTGCATGATTCAGTATTATATTTTCGTTTTTTGAAAAAAAATAAATACTTACATCACACACATTGTCACAAGGAATAGCTGTCGGTTTTAAAGTAATTTTTGCACGGTCCATTGTAAGCTTTAAACCATCAGTAAAAGGTATTTCATAATTTCTTTGTATATCTTCTGATCTGAAGTGAAGTTCACAAAGGACTTCGTTGTCCTTTGTTTTACGACCAATAACTTCTTCCCACATTTGTCGAATTAATGGAAATTTGTTCTACAAGATTAGTTATTAGAAATATTAGATACTTAAGGTGAATTAATCCAAGTGTGAATTTGATATTGATGCAAATACACACTCTTCGTGGAAATTTAAACATTGTCTTGTTCTTCCAACCATGTAATTTATTGTTTCTTTTTTCACTTATACTTCCCGATTTACAATCAGGAAACGAACATATACGTGTCATTTCTGTTATTATAAATTACTTTCTTTTTGGTTGGGCAAGTACACGAAAACCTCAGTCTTTTCTGTTTCTATTTCAACTTCAAACCTAAAACTTTGTAAAACTAATATGAGCTACCATGCAGAATAAAGATTGTGCGGACGGGTGACATAGAACAGAAGCGACATCTCGATTCCACATCCTCGAACTAATTCAGAGGACCACTTTTGGGCTGAAAAATCTAGCGCATCGTCCATAAGGGTTCGGTCTCCTTATCTCTATTCTTCATGGCACGAAGCTTAGCGCATACACACTTTCGTTTTGGACCGAACTCTGCACACGAAAGGAAGATCGGCACTTCGAGCAGTTTTTATATTAAAAAGTGAGAATGAAGTAGGCCTATTGAGGAAACCACTATAAAAAAAACGCACGATGCTATCTACGCAAAGTAGGTGGTGTAGAAATGATAATGCCATATTATTTTATTCCTACGAAAAGAAAATTATTTTTTTACATGCTACCCTGTCACACCGTTCGTTGTGCATGTATGCACATGTATGTACGCGCATACACACAAAAATACATTTTTCTATGCTGTTAGATTTCATTTTGATACAAAAAATGGGAGACAATTACAACTCAGAGTGGAGGCCTGGTGCCACGTGCCGTGCATTGCTACTTGGAAATAAACAATTCTCCGCGCCGGATCGCTGGGCCGCATGCTTGGCGGTAGGACGAGCTAATACGGCGATTTTTAATAATTAACTCATTAACTATTGCAAAAATCGCAAAATGGTACAGAACTTTTCGACTCAGTTTCGACTACCTGCACATTCATTATGGACAAACTTTTCGATATTTTATTGTTACGACATCTTAAACATCCACGAATTTTAATTATTCTATAATTTTAATTATTTTACTTCTAATGTAAATTTTTTGCGTTTTACTGATGAAGGCTCTGTGAGCTAACGTTCAAATTTTTTGATTTATTTATTATCTTGTATAAAATAATAAATAAACTATTTATTATTTTACTGTACTGTATTATATTACTCGCTGTATTATATTACTTTAGTATTTTGTATCATATTACTCGCTCGTTCTGGCCTTATATTTTTGTTTATTTTATATAAATGCTCAAGCTATGCATGATGATTTGGCAGAAACAAAAGTTAAAAAAAATGTTAGGTAGGAATTTTGAATAATAAAAAATAAAAAAAAAATTTTTTGTTGTTTTGTGGTACTCTTCAAACCACTTAATTTCCATTTTTTTCTATCTTCTATAGTTTCATAGATATTCGCTTCGAAAGAGAGAAACCGATTTTTTTCAAAGGGATGTTTTACCTCCTATAAGTGAGTATGAACATGTATTAAAATATGTCTTCTTATTTTGAGCAAGAGAACATTTTAAAAGCTTATCAAGATCAGAGAAGAACATTTCTGAAACTTTTCTTGTTTAGAATTACTATATTTTATTTAAGATTTATTTTTATTACTGCAAATTTTTGTTTTATTTTTATTAAAGATTTATGATATTTATTGCATTTCTTGATATAAAAAAATCATAGAAATTAATTAAGCAGGAATTATCAACAGGCATATTCTTCCATGATATTTACATAAAATATAAAAAAAATGGTGAAATCTACACATCGAAATAACACCCACTTAACTTCAAGAAAAATGAAGCAAATGTTTCTAATTATGAAAAGTGTAGCGAATTTGAAAAATATCTGGAATGTCTAAAATGAAAACAGATGAGAGATTCCATTAATATAAAAGCAAGATAAATTTTTTAAAGAAACTGTTATATAAATAAACTATTGTATAAATAAAGTTGTTTGAATGTTAAGGAATAAAAACTATTAATTTGAAAACATTGGAAATACGAAAGAAATAAGTTTTTTTATTCTGGAACAGAAGTTCTCTATAAAGAAATATTTTGATCTATTTGCCATTTATTACCGTTTAAAGTTTAAAAAAAGAATTATTAGTTAAAAGTAAGTGCACAAGATGAAATACTCTGCTGATGAATGAATGAGTTTTACATATAGTTTATATTTATCTGAAAATTCACAACACGTTTAAAGACCGATTTTTCTTTTTCTTGTTGGCTAATTGCTGTTTTCATTAATTCTGATCAAAGGTTAATCAATTTTTTTAGAGATAATTTATCTTTTTTAGAGAGATATATTATCTCTCTCGAGGTCTTCTTGAGGTTATTTACATAATATCATACAGTTATTATGAAATCTTTAGAGTAATAGTGAGTTATTAATAGAAAAGTTAAAAATATTATGAATTTTTTAAATATTAAATCCTTACTCACGACAAAAATACATATTAATGATAATATTTATAAATAAAGTTGTTAAATATTAAAAATAAAGTTGTTGACACTGTTATAATATGTATTTATAACAGTATCATTTTTCATCATTCAGAAACTCTTAACGAGGGACATTACACGAACATATTGCGACCATTAATGTTTATATTATTGTAAAAATTATAATCAATGAGATATCTTGGAAATATAGAATCTCTTTTTTATTTAATTGTTGCTTTTATATATTTGTATTTCTACATATTATATGTAATATTGAATGTAAATCTTTCCATTAATTCATTTAAACAATTTTTGTACTGTAAAATATTCATGAACTATTTTATCTTAATGTACCCCGTCAAGTTTTTTGCTTCTATGATTCTGTTGATAATTTTAGTTAATTTAAGCCTGTTTCATGCAACTTAGAATTTGAAGAAAGATAATGAATTAATTATAATATATTATAAGTTTCTGCTACATATGTATACTGAATGCATAAAAATTTTTGTTGCATGTAATTCTTGAATAAATGACACTAATGACATATTCACATTTTTAAACAGATAATTTTCAAATAGATTTTTAACAGAACATATAGAGTTCTATAATTTTTATAAATACAAGATTGATTTTATAACAAATACTATTTGAAATTAGAATTCTCACAAACTGACTGTTTGTAAGTACTTGGTTAGTTAATTGATTTTATATTTTTATAGTTTTATAGTTTTGATTTTCTACTTTTTTTTAAGAAAATTATTTTTTATAAAGGAAGTATATTTTTAAACAGATAATTGACTAGATTTTTAACAAATATTTCTTCTAAATACTTGGCTAGTTAATTATTGGTTTCGATTTGGTTTTATTTCTTAATGAGAAATTATTTTCTAAGAAAAATTTTTTTAAGTTCAAAATTCTTTTCTTTGCCGGTGATGAAAATACAAAAGGGAAGGAAGTAACTGACCACAAGCCGGCACATACGATGTAATAATCCATGTTTAATAAAGCAACGTTTCGACCTCAAATTGGATCCTTTTCAAGTACATCTACAATTATGTTATGACATAAAGGTATAGAACAGTGATACAAAAATTATAGATGCTATATGAATTTGATTTAAACTTACAAGATATAACGTAGGATGAGTCCAAATTACATATTGTGATATTGAAAACATTTGTCACATTAGACTTTAATAGAAGAAAAACGTTCGTCTTTAGTGACAGTGCGAAACGGACTAGGCGAAATTCGGTATGTATAACGTGGCGCAAGGACAAATTTAATAATAAATAAGTAAAATAAAATATCAAAAAACAATGTAAAGGAACGTGGATAACGGGTCAATGATCTAAAATGTGAGAAGTAAATAAATGAAGGTTGAGTCAAAAATAAAAAGTAAAGAAAAGACGTCAGTAATGAAGGATGAGATTAAAATAAAAAATAAATTAACCAGTATAGGTGTGAGAGACGAGTCAAAGATATTAAAAGTCAAAAAGCGTTGTTTATGTCAAGAAGTATGTAACATGTTGATAAGACCATCATAAATTGCTGTCAAATTTTCTGTGTCCTTTTGAGAGTTAATAGCGGAGTTACTATTTTTAATAAACAGCATTTCCGCTATCTCTCTTTTCTTTGTGTTAGTCTCTTTGTGTAAAATCTTAGGGTTGTCCAAGTCGAAGTCATGGTCAAGAGATAGTCTGTGTTTACTGACGACGGAATGATAAGCGTCCCTTTTTAACGTTATCACGATGTTCCTTGAGTCGGGTTATAAGGTGTCGTTTGGTCTGCCCAATGTAGCACGCGTTGCAGTTGGAGCAGTCTATTTCATACACTAATTCGGTTTGTTTAAACATGCTAAGAGGGTCTTTACCTTTCCTGATGATAATCTCTAATCTGTTGAAGACGGAGTAGAGAACTTTAATATTGGAGTTTCGTAGAACCCGTTCGATGCTGTTTGTTGCTTCTTTAGAGAATGGAATAATGATGCTATCTCTTGCATCGAAAAGAACGCAAATATGGGTATTATTGTGTGTGTGATGTAACGCTTTAAGTCTTTGTTTAATAAGATGGTTGACAAATTGACTCGGGTATAAATTGTTACGTAAAATATCTTTAACTATGTCGATGTTATTTTTATGAAACCTTTTATTAGAAAGAAGAATGGCTCTGTCGACAAGGTTCATGACCGTATTTTTCTTGTATATCAACGGGTGATTAGAGTGAAAGTTTAGATAACGCGCAGAAAAAGTGGGTTTACGATACCAATTAGTTATAAGTACATTGTTGTCCCTGATAATTAAAGTGTCAAGGAAGGAGATCGAAGAATCATTCTCGAGTTGAGTGAAATGGGTGAAATTCAAGCGTGGATAATACATGTTAAAAACAGTAAGGATCGTGTCAATCTCAGAGGTGGGAGCGATCATGAGAATGTCATCCACATATCTATAGTAGACAGGAACGTCAAACTTGAGAAGTCCAAGACAATGCGTTTCTAAGTCGTCCATCACAATGTCTGCCAAGATGGGGGATAGTGGAGACCCCATAAAACTGCCGAACTTTGTTCATAAAAAGATCCCCCGAAGACAAAGCTCGTGGAGGAAAGCACCATGTCAACAGCATGAAGGAATTGTTGTAGGTTAAACTTAGTAACCGTAGAAATGTGACACCAACGAGATTCGATAGCTTTAAATATAAGTTCTTTGGGGACGTTGTTATATAGAGCCGTGACGTCAAGTGAGAGAAGAGTTTGACAGGGGAGTATGAGTGTGTCCTTCATGCTGTTGGCTAAAGACCAGGCTGTCCTTAATGTGAGACTTAGGCTTCGGGATGGAGGCCTCTAGGATGGAATGCAAGTACTTCGCAACATTGTATAGTGGACTCCCAGATGCAGATACGATGGTGCGAAGAGGAAAGCCCCTTTTATGGATCTTCGGCAGTCCGTAACATCTCGGGAGGTTACCGCTGGTACAACGCAAAGTTTTGTAGGTATATTCGTCGATAATTGAATTGGACTTCCAAGTTTTTAATAGTTCATTCATTCTATATTGTATGGAGTTTATAGGATCTCTTTTGAGTTTTTTATATGTCATTTCGTCGTTGAGTAAGTTGAACATTTGCTTTTCGTATTCATTTCGTTCAAGTATTACTGTGACCTGCCTTTGTTATAAGTAAGTCGTTGTTGTTTTTAAAAAATTTTTTGCACTCGTGGAAAGCATTCAAAATAAATTTGTCAGTTAAGTGAATGTGTTTGTTGGTAGTTAAAAAGTTTGTTAAAACATTGGAGATGGAATTTCTTGTGAAATCCGCGACTTTCTTATCAAGTTTATGAGAGAAGTTCTCAAAATTCTTTATGATGCAGGTTGAGTAATTGACACGATCCTTAACATTCTTCCTATCCAGGGGGAGCGCGAACCTGTCACCCAAACTCAAGAAATCTAATATTGAGTCCGGAACACGCCTGTCGTTTAAATTCATAATCCATTTTGAAGTGTTCATGTTTTTGAAAAGATTGTATGATGTGTTAAGTTTCTTTATAAGATGGTTGAATTTGTTGAAAAATTTTTTTAAAAGTAATAACTTTTGTAAAAAGGTTTTCTTGGAAAGTACATTTTTAAAAAATTTATTATTTTTTAGGAAGTTTTATTTTAGAAAAATTTTAGAAAGATTTAGTTTTTACCTTTTTGAAAACATCGATACATACTTATTTTTTATGTACTTGGCGTAAATTATTTTTTGTTAAAAAGGTTTTGTTGGGTAATAATATAGGAAAAGAAAGAGAGATTGTTAATCTCTGGTTAGTAATCATACTTACTAATATGTATTTCAAATTAGATGCAAATGCATTATGCGATAATGCAAGTAGTACAGAAAACAGCTTTCCAGACACGCAAACATTCAATAACATTATTTACAGTCTTCAATATTACACATTAGATATTATCAATAACAATATTATCAATAACAATATTGATAGTATAATAATAGTATTCTGACTTGATTATGCAATTGATATAAGCATTTTAATCTCTCGACACTCTAACTGATCTAGAACTTTTGTACAAACATGATATAAATTTTTTTGTCTTAAAACTGATTTGCTGATTTAAAATAAGATAAGGAAATCGTCGAAAAACAAATAAAATTCTTTCATCATTATGTGCACAGACAAGGCGATTTGGAGTAACGTTCGAAAGAGTCTCAGTAAATAATGTGGGGGAATAATAGTAGTTTGGTAGGAGAGGAATAATAGTTTGGAACATTTTGTAGACAATTAAAAATGTACTTTAATTGCAAAGGATAGAAATTCAACCAAATAAAATGAAACAATAGGAAAGAATACTGCGACGTTGCGTTTTAAATAGGAATTCAAAGAGATGGATTTCGTCACAGGGTATGTTGGGATCTAAAGGATTTGTGATTGACAGAATTTTTGTTCATTCACAAAACAGGTTTAAGTATTAAATAAATTATTTATTGGGCGAATAAAACCATCCAAAACCATCATCCCCCAAAGTAATATGATTTCACTTTTCCGGTTGCCCATTGGTGAGTTCACGTTGACCCTTATTGTCCTAATATTTCTGGGAATACAAACTATCGCTCCTTCCAGTGACTCAACTTGTGTTTCAATTTAGCGATTTCTTTTTTTTTTATTCTCTATTTAAAATCGTTGACAATCCCTGATTTCCAGTTTTATTTCGAGGTTTTATATTTGCGAATAGACAAAAACTTTAATTATCAAGACTTCTTTTACTAGAAGTTTAGCCAAATAATGTAAATTAAGTTTGTTATATGTTTCTATGAGGATTACAGAAATTCTTAGCTAACATTTCGGACTGTGTTTTTATCAGTATGATTAAATATAAGTTTTTGTTGGGAACTAGTGAGAAAAAGTTGAAATGATATTGAAGTGATGTAGAATCGAAAAGAGGTAGAATCCAACATTAATTCGACATTCAGATTCAAGTGTTTGGTTTCGAGAAATTTTCAATATGAAAATTAACTCGAGCACTTTTGAGCATTATCGAAATTAACTCGAGCACTTTCGAAGATAGTCAGCCTTAATATGTTCTGACATTGATATCGATTCGAAATAATAGCTTTCTCACTGGATTTTTTATATCAAAACGATTATATTTCAAATTTTTTTTATCAAAATTGTTGCGACTTTGATATCGCAATACAGTTTATAATTGGTGCATGCTGTTCAATGTAAAATGTTATAATGATAGATCTCTCAATTACAAAATAATGAAGCTGTGAAACTTGAAAGAATTGAAAAATAATCGTATAATATAATGTGGTAGTGTGCAGCAATTTGATAACATTCACGCAATAAGATAGAGAGACAAAAACAAAATAACTACCTTTACTAAATTGTATTAAATTTAAAGGGTAATATCCTCAAAAGAATAATACTATATTATCCTTTATTCTCTTTGAAAGATTTTAATTTTAATAAATCAAACGAAGAGAATAAAAGGCTTATTGTTAGAGCTATGACAAAGTGTTCATGTCGATATAATTCTGTGTAAATTTTGGTATACTTTTCTTGTAATTGATTTAACATTTTTGCTTTGTTACTTAATAAAATGCTAATAAGCATTTTATTAAGTAACTGTAAAGAATTTTATTACGGAATTTTCTGCTAGGTAGCTGGTTGAAGTGACATTTTTTACAGTTTAATAAAATGCTTAATATGCTTATTAACATAATCTTATTGCATCTTATTAAATGTCAAATTGCTTAGCGATTTAAAATAATGTGAATTTATTATTTTAATAACGTGCTATGTTTCAACCGGCGCATAGTTCATAGGAAAAATATATAAAAATTCATACAGAATTATATGGACACGAACATCTCAGTTCTAAACTCTTTGTTCTCTTCGTTTGATTTATTAATCATATGAGTCTCAAAATATTTAAAATATTTATATAATTTTAATATTTCAAAATTTCCGGCAAATAATTTCTTGATTTTTGAGTACTGACTACACTAAGTGAAAAACGGACAAATTGTTTATTATCTGTCTCATTCAATCCGTAAGCAAGCCGTTTATTGGGAAATATGCTGTGCTAGTAATATAGGAACCCTTAAAAAATTACCTTTTTAAAAAAGGTAAAAAAAGGTGCTAAGTCCCTGTGTCAAAAAGTATCTTTGCAAAATAGTATAGTATTATTAATTTAAAAAAAACTATTAAAAAATCTATTTCCAAAATAGTGTAATTTTAATCTGCACACATAAGTTATTTTAATCTAAACAAAATAGATTTAAATAAACAAAATAGTTAATTTTAAACCATAAAAAAACTATAAGTTATTTAATTATACATTCTACAAAAATAATGATATCAACAAATTGTGCTAAGTAAAAATAAAAATTTATAAAAATATTTCAATAAAAAATGTTACAAAATAATAGAAAAAATAGTTTTAATTTTTTTATTATATCCTACTAAAATACTGATATCGAGAAATTATGCTATTTGAAAATAAAAATGTAATATTTTTACAAAAAATTATACATAATTGTTTAAAAAATTATGGTATTACAACGTTGCTCCAACTTAATAAAACTTTTTGAAATAAAATATATATTTTTAAAATTTCTAGTATATGTATTAAAAGAAAAATTATATTAAATAAAAATAGTTCGAAAGTTTAATTTAAAAAAGAAAAACAAATAATGTAAAAATATAAAATTAAAAATTATTTACAAAAAATTAAAAATTAAAAATTAATGGAAAAATATAAAAATGTATATAAAAATTAAAAATTAATATAAAAATAAAAAAATTTAATTAAAAAACTTAGCGCTGCTACAAAATATGCTATTTTAAAAATTAGCAGCGCCAAATGGTACATTATCTCTAAATTGGTACATTATCACTAACTTCCGGTTCAAATTGGAAGTTGTTGATATCATCATCGTTTGTCTTTTTCGAAACTTTTTAACTTTAACTTTTGAAACATTTTCTCATTATAGCTATAGTTTCAGACATATTCGACTATATTAATTAAAATAAACACCCAGTATAATAATGTGTACACATATTATAAATATGTTGTAATAAAGTGTTGCATCCGTGTCGGTTGCCCGTTATGCGCGGAGTCCCGAAGCACTCCGTAGCAATGAGCCGTGACTGTTTAACAGTCGATCGACGGATGTGTGTTTGATTGTCGGATCGAATTGACGTGTCCTCTCATGCTCTGTGTTCCCGGTTATGAATAAAGAATTCATGTTATTGTTTCTAAATCGGAGTGTGAATTATTTCCGCCTTGGTGGAGTGTGCCGTGAATGATCAAACGAGAGCGCGCAAGAGCGATTGTTCTTCCGGCGCAAACGCGCAACAATATCAATATTGTTGTTATTTGCAAACAATAATCAAAGTTTAGATTTCATCAATTTTAAGAAAATGTAATGCAAATGCAATTTTTATCTGTTAACACATTCGCTGGCAATCACGCGCTAGTGCGTGACGAGATGTTTTCGTCAGATGCCGATCACGCTCGAACGCGTGATAGCTTATATGTCGCTTAAATGCACCTCATTTAGTTCGGCTCCTGGGTAAGTGCCGTCATTTTTGTACGGCAGCGAACGTGTTAAGCTAATTAAAAATTGTATAAAGCTATTATAATACATTCGAAATATTTTAAATAAAATTGGAAAATTTACCATATTGGAGATTATACATAAGATTAAATTGGTAAGACAAATTAACTTCTTTTGAATAAATTATTTTTTCAATAAATTTCCCAACAAATTAAGCAATATGTATAAATATATATAAATATATAAAAATAAATGTATATAAATTTCTTTATGTAAATCGAATGCCCAAACAAACTGTCATTATGGCTTTCGTTCCGAAATGATCATAGTTTTTTACAGTAGAGGTCAGTAAAGACAAGGCCACAAAATTATACAATATATAATACACATACAGAAATTTACCTACAATATCAGCAATCGAAATATTTCTTATAAGATACATTAAAAAATATTCAATATCATTTACGATATATTTGATATTTTATTATTTACGAAATATTGTAAATCATCATAATTTTCGGACACATGGATTTTTTTATTTGCTGTATAGAATTATAGGTCCTTTTCCGAGGATTAAAGTATATACGTAAACGAAGACGCGATTAATCGAATGTACATTGAAAAAGATAAAAGTAATAAAAAAGTATAAATTTACATCAAGAGGCACGGTAGTGTGTCTCGCGCCAAGTATACACAACGCGTATAGCGCGATACGAAGCGTGAGACAGACCGAAACTCTTTTACGCGAGACTAAGAGTCCTATTCTGTAACTAGTCGTCATTTAACGATATTTGTATGATGATGACTGTCTTGTGAACGATCGCTTAACGATAATTTACAAAAAGCTATTCTATAAGCATATCGTTAAAGTCCAAATGACTAATCAATTTAACGACTTTTTAGTAGATTGGACTTTTTTTAGTAGATTGGTACATATATTCAATAATTTTTTACAGGAAAATCTTGAAGTATACTGTGAGTCACCTCAAGCGGATGCACTCCAAACATCTCTGTTCTTGATCACGTCGTCATCCGACTCGTCCTGATTCCCGACGTAATAATTGTTATTATATTTATAGAAAGTGAATGATAACGAAGAAAAGAAAAAACGAGCTGCTAAAACTACGAGAAGGCAATACGAAATATATTTGGAAGAACTCCGTGCAAATCAAGCACTTAGAGAAATCAAGAAATTTGATGCAACGCAATCTAATATTATTGAAAATTCATGGCAGATGCTCTATCAAAAACTAAATGCCTCTGGTGGACCAGTAAAGTCAATTCTAGAGTGGAAAAAAGTAAATTTCAATAACAAAACAATTTGTAACTTGTGTATGCGTGCTACTTAATATTTATTATATTTATAAATATGTATTTTACATATTGAAAATTTCAAGTAAAAAGCAAAGCTTGTGAATTAAAAGTGGCACAACGGGAAATTGACAATAAGGAGAATAAAATTAAATCATTAAATGATTTAGAGAATATGTTATTAGACATTATTGGTCATGTTGTAGTAGGCATGAGTGGCATGAGTGGAATTACACAATTTGGAATAGGTAATATAGTAATATAGAAAGAAACTTATTTGAACTGAAAATATTATAAATTCATGAAATGAATCAAAAACTTTTTGAAATATTCTACAAAATCACAGAATTTTTACTATTACGTATACACAACATGTACTGTACACGTGTCACTTATAACTGAACTAGACAGAAAAAATGCGTAGTACGCAGCAGCTGTCGATCTCCCCTCCACGTTTGACTACCTGCTCAAGGTCCCTATGACTCTTCAAATAAACCTGTACGGAATGTTGGAAAGATGTTTGTCTTTATCTATTTAAGTAAAATTTAACGTATAACTAAAAAAAAATATGATTTCATACAAAATATTATGCTCTCATATTCATTTTTTATTTTTTTTTGTTTAAACAATGAAAAAATTAATTGCACAATATAATAAATTGCAATTTAGAAAAAAATCAAAATAAAATTAAAAAAACCTTTCCATTAACACGATCATCATTCGAGACAACAACACTCTTATTACAAATTGGTACCGCAAACCTACCTTTTCCGGAAGATATCTTAACTTCTTTTCTAATCATCCTCTCAAGTATAAGAAAAATACTATTACGAACCTTGTAGATAGAGCGATTTTACTTTCCGCCGAGAGATTCCACCAAAACAATATTATATTTATCAAAGAAATTTTGCGCAATAATCTTTACCCTAAAGACTTTATAAACCATCATGTTAAAAAAAGACTCAAGGAGCTACGACACAGACATAATAATACTTATGACAATCTTGCCTTCGATGCGAATAACTGCATCGTCATTCCATTTTCTAAAGAAGTTGGAATAAACATTGAACGTATTCTAACGAATGCCAATCTTAAAGTGTTGTATTCCATCTTTAATAAATTGGATGTTATTATAAAGAAGGGTAAAGATAATCTGTGTGTGCTTAAACACACTGAAATTGTCTACGAGATTAACTGTTTAAATTGTAATGCGAGCTACATAGGGCAAACGAAACGACATCTGATTACCCGATTAAAAGAACACCAGAATGATGTCAAAAAACCCACAGCAAATCATTCTGTTGTTAGCAAGCATAGGTTATCTCACGACCACGAATTTGACTGGAACAATCCTACCATTCTTCATATGGAAACACATAGGAAAAAAAGGGAGATTGCGGAAATGCTTTTCATCAAGAAATGCAATTTCGCAATCAACTCCCAAAGAGACACGGAAAATTTGACTTCAATATATGACGGACTCCTTAATATTTTATAATTTATAACTTTTACTTTCACTTGACACAACCTTCAGTTATTTATTATTTTCATTTCAGACTATTGACCCGATTTCTCTATTTTAGATTTATTTAATATTTTATAATTTATATCTTTTATTTTTACCTTATACAACCTTCTCTTATTTATTATTTATATTTTAGACTATTGACCCTGTTTCTCTACTTATACTTTTGAGTTTGTGTCCTTTTTATTTTATCTATTTATTAAAATTTTGTAACGTTTGTCACATTGTCGGACTCAATTTTGCTCAGTCCTTTCTTTTCCGTCACCAACAACAGACGTACTTTATAAGTAATTGTAATCGATACCGATTCATTGTCATCTATATTATTTATCTGTATTCATTTTTTATCGGACTATTTTTGTAAGTTTTAATCTTGATTTGTATAATTTTGCGCCTTTAAACGATTATTGTAGTTCCTTCACATTATATTTGTAGATATATTTGAAGAGGACCTAAATCACAGGTCGAAACGTAATAAACGTCATTTTATATATCACTGGTGCCAGTTTGGGAGTCAGTCATTACCTTCTACTTTTAAAAAAATTAATTGCACAATATAATAAATAATATTGTTCGGCGGGGGTCTCGATTGTCCCGCCGGAGGCGAAATCGCTAATTAGAATGCGAATTGATAACCGCGGCGCGGACGGTTCATAGAAGGCGCGAACCGGTGATCCGGCAGTTATCGCGAAAAGCATGCAAAGGGCTTGCGAATACGGCAAGCAAGATAAGCAAGAGTAGCGACTCACCGTGAGGCCGGTCGATCCTCCAGATCTCCTATAGACTCTATCCAGCTCCGTTACTCCAGGCGGCATGCAAGAAGCTGCGAACGTCCACTAGGCACGCACAAGCGTAAGCAAGCATGCAAGGAGCCAAGGCAGAGAGTCAGGCACAAGCACAAGCATCGGCGAGAGATCCGAAAACTCAGGCACAAGAGGCGGCAAGCAAGCAAGGAGCGGGTGTGCACAATTCTTATCAAGATGTGTTCTCTGTCCGGCGACTTAACGGCGAGTGCCGTGGCTCGGGCAGTGTGGCCAGATTTGGCCCGGTTTTTTGCACATGCGCGACGCGGCGATGCACAGTGGGCGAAAAGGCGCTCTCTGTGGACAAAAATCGTTAGACGGCCCAATATTTAACCGATTTTGATCAATTTTTTTTAATCTTTTCGTTATAAATTTTCCTACATCGGAGTACTGTTCATTTTTTAAAACAGGATACAGAAAGTTGTAAAAAATTGGTCAATTCTGAATCATTAATATTAAAATCAACATCAAATCAATGTTTCATTTATTTAAGTGAAATTATTATCCTTTCAACATTAAAAATGGATTTTGCACAACATTTTGATACAACATCAAGGCTTATGTGAATATATATATGTGTATATATATATATATATATATATATATATATATATATATATATATATATATTTCAATAAAAATAGAAACGTAATTGAAACAGATTAGGATGTTTTTGAAGACAGTACAAATGACATTAAAAATACATATACATATACATATGTATATTTTATATACATAAAGTGTTTTATTTTCCGATCACCCCCAAAATCTTTTTGATTTAAAATATTTCATTTATTTTTTACTTATATTATGAACAAACACACATACACACATACAATCATTCTTAAAAAGTTTATTAAAATTTTAACGAAACGACTGAATTTGGTATAATTTGCTTTATTGTATTAATAATACAAATTACTGAAGCCCTTTTACTGCGTCAAGGTATCAGTCATTAAGGGGGGGTATGGGATAACCGGTTCAAAAATTCGAATTGTTCTTTAATTTTTTATCTGAAAGTACAACTTCTTAGAAATCTTGTCCTAAAATCTCAGGTCAATTCGAGTTAAACTGAACGAGATACGGAGCCAAGCGCCCCGCCCCATCGAAACCGGTCGAATGCGTCAAGCAGGTAGTCGGGAAAATTCGAGCGTCGGCTTGTTTACCAACGGTTTTCGGTGTCGGTTTGAGTCAATTGTGTTTTCGGCATTGTTTCGAACGGACGTATTTCACAATTTCGTAGTTTTTCTGTACATTTTGAAATTATTTACATTCTTTTGAACGGCCGTATTTCGTAATTTCGTCGTTTGTATTTCAATTTTAAAGTTACATTTGAAGCAAAAAAATGGAAAGAAAGATTTCCAGAGAAGATCGAAAGCTAGTAAGGTTAGGAAACACAGACCAAGAAAACGACCAAATCCTTCGAAGAATGTGCATGGTGTAACGACTGCAAATGCATCGGCAAAAAAAAATAAAAATGACCACCGAGATAAATGTTCCTGAAGATGGCGAAAAACATTACCGAATTATTGATTTTTTACTTATATTCACGACACTTTCAACTCTTGTGAAATGTTCAAAGTGTGACGGCAAAATTGAATTTCAATCGTGCAGAATGGAAGGACTTGGCTTTGAAATTCAAGTAAAATGTGACAATTGTAAGATGGCAGTGTTCATTCCGTCAAGTGAGAAAATAGGCCGTATGTATGAAGTAAATTATAGATTTACTTTCGTTATGCGTTTGTTAGGCTTAGGCTTGGCAGGATGCGACAAATTTTGCGGCCTAATGGATTTATCGAGTAATTTTGTTTCTAAATCGGTGTATAATTTATATATCAAAAATATGTGTGAGAAAATACAATCCGTAGCAAAAAGGCTTTACTCCATGGCTGCTGCACAAGAGAAAAACGAAACATGCGAAGAAAATGAACTACAAGATACTACAAATCTGACTGTTTCCGGCGATGGCACGTGGCAAAAACAAGGTTTCTCTTCATTGTACGGTGTTTCTTCTCTCATAGGATACTACACAGGAAAAGTGCTAGATATTTGCGTGAAAAGTGGGATCTGTCAAAAGTGTAAAATTTGGGAGTCGAAATTAAATACTGTGGAATTTGAAGAATGGCACAAGAATCACGTGGAATTGGGTGAATGTGAAGCAAATCACGTGGGACCTGCAGGAAACATGGAAGTTTCGGCAATGATAGAAATGTTTCAGCGTTCAGAAGAAAATCGTAAAGTACAAATATTATATATAGGCGACGGAGATAGCAAAACGTACACTGGCGTGATTCAATCTCAACCATATGGCGAAGATTTTATAATACACAAAAAAGAATGCGTCGGCCATGTGCAAAAAAGAATGGGCAAACGGCTACGTGATGTTGTAAAAAACACAACAGTAGAAACGGAAATAAAAACCGGAAAAAAAGCTGGTCAAACAAGACGAAGCAAAAGTCTGTCCGGAAAAGGTAAACTTACCGCTAAAACAATCGACAAATTGACGGTATATTATGGGTTAGCGATAAGAAGAAATTGTGAATCCGTAATAAAAATGAATGATGCGATTTGGGCGACCTTTTTTCATTATAAGTCCACGGACGAAGATCCACAGCACGATAAGTGTCCTGCCGGCGCTGACTCCTGGTGCGATTACCAAAAAGCTTTGGCCACCACCGGAGTACAAGACTTTCAGCACAAGTATGAACCTTTCCCGGACGAGGTGATAAAAGCAATCGAGCCAATTTATCAAGATCTGAGCAAAGACGAGCTTTTACAACGTTGCGTCGGTGGATTTAACCAGAATAATAATGAAAGCCTCAACCAGCTTATTTGGAGGATTAGTCCTAAAATTTTATCTAGTAGCCCTACTATTATCGAAATTGCAGCAAATGTAGCTGCCTGCACCTTCAATGAAGGTTATATTGCCTTATTAGCCTTTCTTCAGGAAATGAAAATTAGTGTTGGTTCAAGTGCTCATCATTACGTTAGAAATTTTGACAAATCACGAATTTCTAAAGCAGAGGAAAAGGCTGCTTTGGTAACAAAAGAGGCAAGAATTCTGAAAAGGATGGAGCAGAATGATGCCTTAGACATTGCCAAGGCCGCAGGAACTTTGCTGTATGGGGCTGGCATCGACGATTCTATGTAAGTGCGAAGAAAAAATTTTTTTCTTAACATTTTCTTACTCTAAACTTTAAACGCGTTTTTCTGAAAACCACTTTCTTGAAGTCGGTGCCCGCGATAACTCAAAAACTTCTGCACCGATCGGGTTGAAATTTTACATACTTCTTTAATATATATTTGTCTACAGGACAACGCCCTTTTTCTTTATTTTTTGCTTTTGATCGATTGTACAGCGACAAAATGGCGCCATTTTTAGTGAAAAAACCGTATTTTTTACTTCAACCGACCGTAAAAAAAAAAAAAAAAAATTTAATAAAAGGGGACCGTTGATCAGGAGCTATACTTCTAAACGACTAATTTTTTCCAACCGCATGTGTTTCAGATAATTCTACGACTTGTTATCCGGGGCACCGCAAGACCTACTATTTTCGACATGGCCCACATCAATGCAGCATAACTCCGATATTTTTTAATATTTTTCAATGAAAAAATTACTGAAGACACTTCAAATGTTACACAATAATATGCAAATAAATTATTTAAGTTAACTTTAGTAGTTTCGTAAAAAAAAAATCGTAAAAAAGTGCTTTTTTTAGACCCGTTATCCCATACCCCCCCCTTAAAAGAGTTTTTTTTTGTTTTTCGTGCATTTTTTGTTTTTTTTTAAATTTTTTAACATTTATTTTAATGACTTAACAAATCTTTAGCTTCAGCAGATAAATCTTTAGTTTTCTTTTCTTGTTTCATCCTTATATTACTAATTAAAGGATCTGACGAAATCAAAAGGTAATGCATAATATCTTCATTTGTACACTTTCGTGATTTCATTCTGCTATTTTGAGCTCGGGCTTTCCTAAAAATCTTATTACTTGCCTCTTGCGCTTCTTCTGAGAGGCAACCAATTGGCAAACCTAAATGTTCAATAATGTCACTGCCGTGTAATAAAATTTTATGCACAGATGGTGGCATTTTATACCAGGGATAAAAATTAATGCAAATGTCAGCAGTGTCAAGACAATATTTTTTAAACTTTTCACTATTTATCTCTTTTCCGCATGCTAATACTTGCAAAATATTACCTAGTCGTATAATCAAATTTTTGTTTATACCAACAATTTCAGCTACTGTTTCAGCTTTTGCAAAGAAATCACGGGCAACATTTCCGGTATTCGTTGTTCCTGATCCTTGTTTCACCACATCTACAGTTAACGATAACTTAGATTTTAAATTTCTTTTAATCATTTCTTTTCTTTTTATTTTTAAAATTTTATCCTCTCCCTTTGCACAGTGCTTCTTAAAATCTAGGTTGTAAGTAATATGTAATAAATATTCCATGCAACGAATCCAACAGTGCAATGTAGAAAGCCCATATTTATAGTTTTCAGCATTAAATGAAAGGGTGTTAATGTATTGTAGATTATTTATATTTTTTGGACCTACTCCACAAATATTGCAACAATTTGATGATTTTTGACCGGTTAAAATGTTGCATATTTTACCATCGATCATTGTACATTGCACGTTGAAACTTACATTGAATGATATTTTTTCCACTGTGATAGATGAGGGCTCGAGTTTATTGAATGCATCAGAATAAAATTAGTATGCCTCAATTGTATTAGAATTAGTTTCTTTTCTAAATTCAAAGAGCCTCCGCAAAAAATGCCCGTTTTCGGTACCTCGATTTTTGAAACTTTTATTATGCCAAATAGTTACATATAATGAACCAATAACTCCTGCAAAATTTCAAGATGAGCATACAGCCCGTTCAGGAAATAGGGGGGGGTTAAAGTTGACCATGTCCAATAACAAAATATATCAATTCCACATTTGAATTCGAACAATAACGTCTAAAACAAATTCAACATAAATGGATAGTTTAAGATTTTTTGCTGCTGATTATAAATATGAATTCAGATTTACAAAATTCAAAATGGCGGATCCAATATGGCGGACAATTTTTTTAAAATTCATTGGATCTACTTGAAACTTGTTACTCGGGGGTTTTTGGGGTCGCTGATTACGAATTTGAAGTCAATTTTAATAAATTACAAATGACGGATCCAATACATCCAATACAGGCAAAAAGTAATAAATAATCCATTAAAGAAAAAGTCAAGATGTAATAATGCAGCCAATAAAGGTAAGATGTACGAATGTATACAATAAACGCAAGATATAAAAATACAACTAATAAAGAGAATCCAAGAATCAACAAAATGATTTTAAAGGTGTCAAAATTTTTTTCTAATTTTAAGTAATTAATTAATTAATAATACTCTCATTAATAAAATAAAAATTCTGAATTTAAACAACTTTTATGGACTTTTCTATTTTTAGGGAGTAGTTTTAAACTTCAAAACTTGTTCCGGTCGGGTTAGGGATGTCATTCTTTCCGCCATATTGGATCCGCCATTTTGAATTTTGTAAATCTGAATTCATATTTATAATCAGCAGCAAAAAATCTTAAAATATCAATTTATGTTGAGTTTGTTTTAGACGTTATTGTTCGAATTCAAATGTTGAATTGATATATTTTGTTATTGGACATGGTCAACTTTAACCCCCTCTATTTCCTGAACGGGCTGTATGCTCATCTTGAAATTTTGCAGGAGTTATTGGGTCATTATATGTAACTATTTGGCATAATAAAAGTTTCAAAAATCGAGGTACCGAAAACGGGCATTTTTTGCATGGAGCTTGCGGAGGCTCTTTTATTGGGCGGCAATAACTGACCGACGAAGGTCTTTCATTTTTCCATATAATATTATAATATAATTCCATATAATATTTCAGAGCATCACTAGCGCGATCTTGTGTCGAATGCCTCAACAGTACGTTTTTACGGTCGACGACGGAGACGATGAAGACGACGTTTCTTAAATGATATTTTTCACATTTGGACTTTGCGTCGTAATAGCTCGATTTATAGAGCATGTAGCCCAAAAATAAAAACACTTTTATTATATAATTCGACCCCGCTCTATCGATTGAGACTACTTAGAAGTCGATCCGTTGAGCGGATATATGAAAACCAGAAATATTGAGTGCTCTCAACTGACCGACTCGCGTAATAAGACACGGTAGTGTCTGTCTTGTGCTTGCGCGGACTTAGCACAAGACACTACCGTGTCTCTTGATAAATCGTTTATCTAAATTTATTTTTCCACATACAAACAAATATACCAACGGTGAAAGAAATGGAGTGGTGTACAAGATCTGTTGTAAAGATTGCGATGCGACATATGTTGGACAAACAAAGAGAAAATTAATCACCAGATTAAAAGAACACAAATATAACATAAAATTAGACCCTTCTAAACATTCAGTGGTGACGCAACATATGTCCCATCTCAACCACCATTTCGACTGGGATAATGTCGAAATCCTTGATGTTGAACACCATTACCAAAAAAGACTTATCAGTGAGATGATCCATATTAAGTTTCAACAACATAGCATAAATTCACACAAAATACTGATTTGTTAGACAAGGCCTATAATAGCATTTTGGATAATCTAGCGAAGCTCCCCTCTACCATTAATTTGAAGCGACACTAACGGCAATGAACATAACTTGTCTTTTTGTTAATCTCTAACGATCAGATTCGCGCCTTCTATCACACGTGTCGGTCACGTTCGCCACGTCATCAGTATTTTTTATTGTTACTTTGTATCACCTTTTGATGACTGCACCTTTTATTCTGTAAGTAGCACAAATAACTTGACGTTTAACGTACTTTGTATGATACTCGGGGTGTTATACCGTTACAATATATAAATCTCATATCAAACTTGGGTTATATATGAAGATTGCGTCCTAACATACATATTATGACACCACATCCGTTGACCCTTTCGAGGACTTGGACTAAGACTACACCTTTTTACTGTTGGACCAACATATTCTCGCTACCCAACGATGAATAATTGTCGCGTTCAATTTTTTTTTTATTTTACTGCTTGACCATAATACTTTATATTATTGTTTTTGTGACGGATAAAAATTTGTATCGGAACGTATTAAGTACATGCGTGCGAAGGTTCTAGAGTTTACTTGTATGATCGACAAACTGCCACTCAATATGTAAACGACGCGTACATTTTATTGTTTTTATTGTTTTTATCGCTGAGGAAGACCCCGTGAGGTCGAAACGTTTGATTTTTCGAATGTGTCATTGTATTTTGTGATCGTGCAATGAGAGATTAAATATACTTTTATTTTAATTTTATTGTGTCATCTATGTTGCTCGTTTTTTATATACATTGCCCTTATAAAAATTTTTCACCGCTTTTACACCTCATATAGGTCGTTTTTAGCCCGTTTTTAGCCCGTTTTATCATTTTTATGTCCGTTTCTTGCACTCTCAAGCACGCTTAGTCTATTGCGAAAGAGCATGACGAGTATACGTGAGTATGTGTATGAGTATTTTTTAGTGGATTGTCCGTTTTTAACACTCGTTTTTCAGTCGATGAGTGACAATACGTTAATACGTTCCTTTTTTACTCACAAAGATGAGGACGAAGTAGGTTGTCCGTTTTCAATACTCAATTTTCCGTTGATGAGTAACAACACGTTAGTACGTTTCTTTTTTACTCACAAGAAAATATCCGCGGATTGTCTCTAAATTGAAGTACATTTATTCTACAAACTTAAAAATATGTCCACGAATTTTTATAATTTATATAAATTTATATAAATGTTTTAAACTACTATAAATAAATGAACAATTATAATGATTGATTATTTGATTATTTTATTTCAAAAGCTGCGTTCCAATATTCATTGCAAATATTGAAAATCTATAGTTTACATCACATACACTATAGATTTTCGGTACTTGCAGTGAATATCGGAACGCAGCCAAAATGTGCTATGTGAGTATTTATGAATGCTAAACGAATATTTTTTGCTCGTAGCTAAATGTACGTGTTTACACCTCAAATTTACACACAGCACGTATTTACCACTCAAAAATACTCATAAGAATACGTTATTACCACTCGGATATACTCGTACGCAATCCGTTTTAACCACTCATTTTTACGGAAAATTGCCCCTTTGCGCCCTAAAAACGGATCATACTCATTGAATCAAATGTACGTTTTTACCACTCAAACTGACCGTTTTCGCCGGTCAAAAACGGGCCAAAAACGGTGAAAAATTTTTATAAGGGTGGCCTTTCGTGTTTGTAGGATTTTATTATTTATAACGAGCGGTATATACTTATCATAGTTATATTTAATTATATATAATATTATATTATATTTGTTATATTATTTTATTTATCCACAGCAACTGACGCAGTAAATAAACTAACTATGGCGGAAGCTGTTGCGCAAAGTTATGTTTTCCTCCTAGTGAGTTTCGAATCTTCCTCAACGATAGCAACATTTGCTTTATACGAATTAGCACAATATCATGATATCCAAGACAAAATTCACAGAGAAATTGATGAAATTTTGGCAAAACATAATGGTCTGACCTACGAAGCTTTGAATGAAATGACATATCTTCACAAAGTAGTAAATGGCAAGTTTATTATCGTTTTGTGTTCCCACTTATTCGAAGATGCAATAAAAGAGAAAGATTTTATTACATTAATATTTTTCATTATTTCTCGTAATTTCATTGTATACTTTAAATAAGTTATTTGTATTTTGAAAAATAGATATGTTTTCATACATTTTTGCATTTTCCAGAGTCTATGAGGAAATATCCAACTCTTCCAATATTGAATCGTATCTGCACGGAGGAAGTCATTCTACCGACAACAAATATTCACCTGCCAAAAGGGACTTCAATCATTATACCGGTATTTGGACTGCATCGAGATTCTTCGATATATCCGGATAAATTTGATCCGGAACGATTTAATATGGATAAAATAAAAGAAAGACATCCTTATGCTTATTTGCCTTTTGGGGACCCTTATAAAAATTTTTCACCGCTTTTACACCTCATATAGGTCGTTTTTAGCCTGTTTTTAGCCCGTTTTATCATTTTTATGTCCGTTTCTTGCACTCTCAAGTACGCTTAGTCTATTGCGAAAGAGCATGACGAGTATACGTGAGTATGTGTATGAGTATTTTTTAGTGGATTGTCCGTTTTTAACACTCGTTTTTCAGTCGATGAGTGACAATACGTTAATACGTTCCTTTTTTACTCACAAAGATGAGGACGAAGTAAGTTGTCCGTTTTCAATACTCAATTTTCCGTTGATGAGTAACAACACGTTATTACGTTTCTTTTTTACTCACAAGAAAATATCCGCGGATTGTCTCTAAATTGAAGTACATTTATTCTACAAACTTAAAAATATGTCCACGAATTTTTATAATTTATATAAATTTATATAAATGTTTTAAACTACTATAAATAAATGAACAATTATAATGATTGATTATTTGATTATTTTATTTCAAAAGCTGCGTTCCAATATTCATTGCAAATATTGAAAATCTATAGTTTACGTCACATACACTATAGATTTTCAGTACTTGCAGTGAATATCGAAACGCAGCCAAAATGTGCTATGTGAGTATTTATGAGTGCTAAACGAGTATTTTTTGCTCGTAGCTAAATGTACGTTTTTACACCTCAAATTTACACACAGCACGTATTTACCACTCAAAAATACTCATAAGAATACGTTATTACCACTCGGATATACTCGTACGCAATCCGTTTTAACCACTCATTTTTACGGAAAATTGCCCCTTTGCGCCCTAAAAACGGATCATACTCATTGAATCAAATGTACGTTTTTACCACTCAAACTGACCGTTTTCACCGGTCAAAAACGGGCCAAAAACGGTGAAAAATTTTTATAAGGGGAAGGCCTACGAAACTGCATTGGTGAGGATAAATTATAGTTTGCAAGAATGTATATAAAAGAATTCATTCAGAATTATACACTACGCAAAAAAATTAGGGGAACACACTTTAAAAACTGCAAATTTTGTCAATTTTCAGAAACCAATATCTCGGGTTCCAGGAATCGCAGGACATTGTTCCTTAGCGCGTTTTGAAGGGTAAGGCCTCTACTTTAAAATGGCCTAAGTGAGATTTTTCGTCCCATTAAACTGTTTTTTTCACGAAAACCAAAAGCAGGGAGTGTTTGAGTCTTAAAAATGTTATGTCATTGCAGCCTTCCATGGGCAAAGCAACAACGAGGCGAGAAACGTCACCACATTAGTTTTGAAGCCGAAAACATTCCCTTTAAATTGGTATAAAGAAAATTGTTCTAGCTTGCCTAGGAGCTGAGTTATCAGGTTCCAAAGTAGACCTTGTTTCTTGCAAGATTTTGATCAAGTACCGCCGGCATTCGCGTTATCCGATGTGCACCACGAGGAGGTTGCTCGGTCGGAGTTTGCACATCATGGTGTGTGTGTGTGTGTGTGTGTGTGTGTGTGTGTGTGTGTGTGTGTGTGTGTGTGTGTGTGTGTGTGTGTGTTTGTGGTTTGTGTGCGTGCGTGCGTGCGTGCGTGTGTTATAAATTAACTTACAACTTTCTCTTTAAACTTCACTTTTAATAAAAAAATTATGCACAAATTATTCTCTTAATTGTTGTTTTTTCTCTTTTTTCTTATATATACGAATTATTTGAGATTATGTAAAAAAACCACACATTTTTTATTTATAATTATTTTATATAATTTTATATATAATATATATTTTTATGTATAATGTCCATATTGATGTTTTTTTTTATAGATAAGAATTAAATCCTTATTTTAGGACATTTAGACGCTCTTCGGCACTCTTTCCCGTTATCCGATTGAAATAAACTTTTATAGGAATTATTTTTTCATAAAATGGAACCATTTTAAGGGGTGAGACAAAAAAAATTTTTTTTAAATTTTCGATGTAGTATAAAATAAGAACCACCCTAATATATATATATATGTGTGTGTGTGTGTGTGTGTGTGTGTGTGCATTTATTTTTTATGCACAGGATGAGAGACATTCATATGTTAGTATAAAAAAACATACAGTTACTTATAAAAAAGGTAATAGCATATTGCAATATGCACAGATTATTCGAATAAGTTAAGAGAATAAATATCATTCAGTTTATATAGTAACACAATTGTTTTATCGTGACTCGATAATAAGATACACACCGCTTTTAGTTGCGAGCGATAAAGAGTTTTCGTTGAAAATAAGCGGAACTGGAGTTCGGGAATGAAGTTTGAATTTGTATTTTGACAGAAGACTCACAAGTCCAACTTTTGTTTGCATGTAACCAAATCTCGAGCCTAAAAATTAATGATGCATGATATTTGCAAGACGTTTACGTAATAGCTTATTACAGGCTACTCAAAGCTTTTCTCAATATAATTTATAGAGAAAGCTAATTGATTATTAATTTACTTTTTATAGGAAAATACTACAAAGTAGAATCGATAATTCAATTGAATATTTTTATTAAATATTTTTGCCAAAGAAAGAGAGAGTAACTAAATACTTGAACTAATATTTATTTAAATTAAATATATATTATAAAAATATTTTGATATAAACTATATATTTGACACAAACGACAAATATAGTTTCTAACAATAATTCAATACATAAATTAGGTATATATATATATATTAGTGAATTATTATATTTTATATCAAAATATCAAAGGTTCATATGATTAATAAATCGAACGAAGAGAATATAAGGTTTAGAATCATGACAAATCATATTCGTGATAATATAATTCTGTATGAATTCTTTTATATACATTCTTGCAAACTATAATTTATCCTCACCAATGCAGTTTCGTGGGCCTTCCCCAAAAGGCAAATAAGCATAAGGATGTCTTTCTTTTATTTTATCCATATTAAATCGTTCCGGATCAAATTTATCCGGATCCGGATATATCGAAGAATCTCGATGCAGTCCAAATACCGGTATAGTGATTGAAGTCCCTTTTGGCAGGTGAATATTTGTTGTCGGTAGAATGACTTCCTCCGTGCAGATACGATTCAATATTGGAAGAGGTGGATATTTCCTCATAAACTCTGGAAAATGCAAAAATGTATGAAAACATCTATTTTTCAAAATACAAATAACTTATTTAAAGTATACAATAAAATTACGAAAAATAATGAAAAATATTAATGTAATAAAATCTTTCTCTTTTATTGCATCTTCGAATAAGTGGGAACACAAAACGATAATAAACTTGCCATTTACTACTTTGTGAAGATATGTCATTTCATTCAAAGCTTCGTAGGTCAGACCATTATGTTTTGCCAAAATTTCATCAATTTCCCTGTGAACTTTGTCTTGGATATCATGATGTTGTGCTAATTCGTATAAAGCAAATGTTGCTATCGTTGAGGAAGATTCGAAACCCGCTAAGAGGAAAACATAACTTTGCGCAGCAGCTTCCGCCATAGTTAGTTTATTTACTGCGTCAGTTGCTGTGGATAAATAAAATAATATAATAAATATTATATTAAATTATATATAATTAAATATAAAATATTAAAAATAATATAATTTTGTTAACGATTTCATATGTGTGTGTGCGTGCGCGCGCGCTCTCGCATGAGTGTGTGTAATATAAAGAGCATAAGTTGTATAGATGTATTTATAAATGTATGAAGATAGAAATTTAAATATAACGACGATCATTTTCTTTGTCAGTAGTATTTTTACAAATTTAAATGAAGGGAATTAATTGGCGTCAAACTGGCATATGATTGGTGAGCTACGAGCCGACTTGGTTTGTCAGACTTACACCGCAGTGATTCACCAATTTTTTGAAATCTAAATTCGATTTACATTTTGGGATAAATGGATCTAATGTCAAACTTATAAGATGAAGAATTTATTGCGAAAAATATTACCTCAGCCAGGATTCGAACCCGGAACTCCCCCATTCCATGCGGGTGTCATACCAATTCGACTACCGAGGCATGTGATAATATTTATCGCAATAATAAGTACATTAAGAGACGCTTTCTTAGGCAGCGCCTCTAGTGAGGGACACCAAATTTCTAAGTCAATGGTGAGAAACAACTATAACGACGATCATTTTTTTTGCCAGTAGTATTTTTACAAATTTAAATGAAGAGAATTAATTGACGTCAAACTGGCATATGATTAGTGAGCTACGAGCCGACTTGGTTTGTCAGACTTACACCGCAGTGATTCACCAATGAATACGATAGAAACCAGATTATTATTTTTTTTAATGAAATAGCAAATCAATTCTATTAATTTCTATCACAGTTAATACATTATACATATGTTAATACATTAATACATTAATATATTATACATGTACATTAATACATTGTACATTAATACATTATACATGTGTAATACATTAATATATTGTACATGCGTGTAAGTATAGTTATATATAAACATATTTTTTAGTTCTTTATAAGGTATTAGTGGATTTACTCAGTTTTCATTGTAATTTCAATCGAGACGTACAAACAAGGTACAGCCGAAATAAAATCATCGAGACATTTAATTTTTAACGTTTGAAATAGTTGTTTAACGTTATATTTCAGATTGACAATGGTGCTTGCAGAATTAATCGAAACTTTTATTGTTGCTCTGAGCATTCTGTATATTTATTATAAATTTGTGATATTCAATTTTTGGCGTAAGAGAGGTGTCTTTTACATCGAACCCGTTGTGCCAATTGGAAATATAATGGCTCTTCTAACTGGAAAAATGCAAATAGGTGAGTATCTCTGCATAATATTAATATATATATGTATAAGCACAGTACATGAATACACAGTATTTATTTCCTTGTGTACAATCGTCTCTACAACTTTTATTAATTTAATTAAATATACAATTAAAATTGGAAAGATAAAATTAATATAAAAATAAAAATACTTAACAAACACAAAACGCACGATAACAATGTGATAAATTAAGAATATGTACGCATAAACTTTCCATTAAATATATTTTATGTACTTTTCATCAAATATACTTTATATACTTTTATTTTATATTGTATACGTTTATTTTATTATTTTAAGAAAAAATATGTAATTGCTAGTTACAAATTGCATATTTTTTGTTAAAAACAGCTTTGTGTTTTCTTTACACCAATTGATTCCTCTCATTATTCTGTGCATAAAAGTATTAAAGTAAGGTCATCAAAAGGTGAATATTTTACGAGATATTTTATAGTTTAAAATTAAGAAGTTATTTCAAGTCTTATAACTCGAAAAATACTTAACAAAAAACATTTATTTATAGTTTTGAAAAGATCTCGAGATAAGCTACAAGAATATGCAATAAAAAGTAGGCAGTTCCATTAAAAAAATTCAATTTGACCTTTATATGATCTTCGTCCTCCACCCAAAGTCAAATTTTTAGCCATCATTAGGTATATTTTATTAAGCCCTACAACTTTGCTACTTACATATTTTTAGCTATAGTTGATCCTTTTCAAGATATTTGATTGTTTCCGGACTTTTACCCAACCCTGTATATATATATATATATATATATATATATATATGCCGCTTTGATTATATTGCAAATATATAGTTCTATATATTCCTCGTCCTTAACCCTCAAGAGAGTGTGGTGACATCATGCAGCTAGCGAAGCTAGTTGATTCTGCATGATGTGCTCATGGGAGTGTAATCAGGTGGTTTCCCCTTGCCTTCCTGATTCTATGCCGTTGGTCTGTTAAAGACTCATCCGCCTTTGGAGACAGGTCTCCTGGACAAAGGAGTGCCCAAATGCCTTTAAGGTTGGCGATAACTCGTCAATTTGACAAACTATTTCTGGCAAGATACTACTCTCGGTGGTTTGCCGTTGCCTTCCGAGAGGTGGCGATCGAATAAAAACCGACGATGTTATGGTCGGATTTGAACTCGGATCTTTGGCTCGTTAAGACAATGTATATTTCTCTGAGCCACGATCGCCACATATATATATATATATATATAATATATATATATATATATATAACTATTATATTAGTGTGTACATGTTTTTTAAATATTCACTCTTTTTTTCAAGTCAAAAAGAGTCAAAATCTTAGTAAAATTTTTTTAAAGTGCCTTTTTGTGATTTTGTAATTTATTTGGAGAGGAGAATTGATATTTCAATCATAGTAACACTCAAAAATATTAAAATGAACTTTAGTTTTTTAATTTCTGATGATTGGAACGACCAGAAGGTATGCATCCGATAAAACAAAATTTTTTTAAACAGACTTGCTAAGACAACTGAAACAATTAAAACTGCAAATTTTCAACAAAAATGTTTATAAAAATTCTGAGTATTAAAACATGCCTGAATATGTATGCAAAACGTCAGATATGTAAAGCTTTCAATCTTTGTTTAAAAAATTCCCGAAAATTACTTTAAAAAACAGACAATCAAATAATAATACTTTTTTAACCCTTTGTTAATTGCAATAGCCAATAAACATTCAGACTAGAATATTTATTTATTTATATTAACCCATTAACTATTACTAATCTTCAGTTCTTTTAAGTTTTTTTATCCATTCTAATACTTGTCAATTTGTTCTTCATGTTTTTTTGTGTACTTTAATGCCTGTAAATCTATTAGCTAAGTGCTAATAAAAGAAAAATTGTTTTAAGAAGCAAAGGAAAATAATAAAAAAGTATAAATGAGAAACAGCGCGACAAACAGATTTAATACAAAAACGTAACCTCTCACAAAGTACCCTTTTTCACTCGTCTACAGCTACTCTCTTTGCAATCTTCGACGATAATTTTAATGTTTGTAATTTTACTCGTATCTTCAATATAAAGTCCACTAACTGTTGTTATTATGCGGTTTAGACAACATTATAAGTGAATTGTTTACAACAATTGTTTACAACTTCATTTATAATGTTCGCAATATTCATATCAATCTTCGTAATTTGCTTAAGTTTCCCGCGTTTAATGTCAGTGCTTACAGTAACTGACGCGAGCACGATAAGGTATGACGTCACTTCGCTCGGTGAACTCATTTCAGTCATTTCGGAGCAGCCATGAGCCGTGTGATCGCGCCGGTGGCACTGTGAACACATTTCGGATCGCAACCTATAAGTGAGGTAATAAACGAGTCGTTTATATTTGTGCGCTGTGGCTCGCCGCGATTGCTGTATTCGTGTCACACGGAGAGACCGGATTTACGCCGGAATTATCGGAATTAGCGTGTGTAATACGTCCTCTTGCAAGTGCGAGACATTGAAAGACCGATCGCCAGTCGGAACGATCTCTTACGAGCGATAATGAGTCAAGTGCGTGCGAGTGATGTTTACGACTAGTTACGTATAGTATTGAATTGCGCATCATATTTTTCGACCGAAGATAAAACTGCCGTAGTTGGTGAAAACGTTCGTCATCTTAACGTTTCGTGCATTCAGGAACGGCGAACGTTCTGAATTAACCGTAATTGCGTTCTACGGAAACATTCTTCCGAGACGTTCGCTTCGACTTTGCTTTTGACCTTTGGCTAATCGGATAAGAATAAACATCGTTGTTTGAATTCGCTCGAGCGACGAGACAATTTCACCGAATAACGCAAGAAGATAACAAGATAACGCGAGAGGATAAAAGTGAAGACTCGCACACGCTACTTACAGAATATATAACACATACAGATTATTTTTCTTTTGTTCGCGTTTGCTTCAAACGTTACGATGGATTACGAGATACCTCGCGACTTGCAGATGCCTTATCTACGGGCGATTCAAAAGATACCGGGTGATACCGCCGGTGAGAAACTGAGTTGGATCGGAAGACTGACTTTGAACGACACTAGCGGAGATCTTGAACAACTTCCGCCAGAGCTGCTGCCCATGCTGCGTGTGGAAGTTGCCGTCAGGAAGAAGAGACATGAGGATGTAACGGCGGCGCTTAAGTGTGAAGATTTAACAATAGTAAATCGAGCTCTTAAGGCTTCTTGGTTTTTCGATGGCAGCCACAAGAAAATCGTCGACGTCTCGTATTTTTGTGAACGTCTATTCCCTTACGTTTCCGTGAACACAAGGACGCGTATCGTAATAACACTCGCACATCAGTTATTTGGCAAGGATCCGATTTTCGCGCAGCAAATATTCACAGAAGTGTCGTCTATGTACAACATTCAAACTGCTTATCCGTTAATCATGGCTTGCGATGAGGCTTTTGCTTATAAAACGATTGTAGAGAAAGAACTTGTATTGCCCGTGCAAATTGTTAAAAAGATCTTCCACAAAAATCCGGATTTGATAGTGCGTTTTCTCAAATTATTGAAACCCTGTGAACCGAACGCGACTGAGCGTACCCCTTTTGCGATCGGTATTGATACATACAAACATTTCCTGCCTAAATTAATAAAGAAGCGACTGGAAGCTTTCGTAGAATTAGTTGAGATACACGAAACTAATCCGCCGGATATTGTTTTGAGTAATGCGTGTGTCAGAATATTTCTGAAGAAAGCTCAGCAGCATCTAATAAAAAAACCGCTTTTATACATTCCTATCTTATCACTGAAGAGAATTAACGAGGATTTAATGCAGACCATATTCCCGGACCTATTGCCCGCAGAAATTTCTTCCTTCGATACAGATGCCATGCTTGATTACTTGAAATATTACCCACGTGATAAAAAATACGATTTGCTCCATAAATCCTACAAAAATAAATACCACGTTGATCTGCTTGACGAGACGAAAAACGTGACACCCGCCTTATTACAATTATTACCTGTCCAGGAACGGATCAAGCAGGCTACAATCAAAATCAAGAACTTAGAGAAGATTATTTCTTATAAGTACACAGATTACGAAACAGCTTGGATTTGTTATTTACCTGTTAATGAAGCTATACCGGTTATCAAGGAAAAAATAAATAAAACTTCAAGTGAATCAGATAGACTTAATCTCATTTTGCAGATGATTTACGCTTGTAAGATTAATGAGGACGATGTCGCGTTGTTCGATACATTGACATATTTCTTAAATAGACATAAAAATGAAAACTCTTGGCTATTCGAGCGAATGTTCGATAATCTTTTACGAATATACGATGTACCTCACTTAAACGAAAAGCAGATTTCTCGTATACTGGATATTGTCCGGTTGTTTTATGTGAAAAATAGATTCGCATCGGAAGAAATACTCACAGCTATAATACATTCCAAACTTATACATAATATGCCAATTGAGGAGCTGATCAATATATTTGTAGAAAATAATCTATGGTACACAAACTTGAATATACTCAAAGAATATCCACAATATGAGAGACAATGTCTCGTAACTTTTGCAAATGTCATTAAAAAAAAGTCTTTCAAAGATCACAATAAAAAAAGAAACATTTTTTGCCGTTTTGTTGTAGCGATATACGATTTCAATGATAGATGTAAAAAATCACACATCAAGGTAAAAGAAATGACAATTAGGCATTATCCTTGGCTAATGGATGATATTTTCGAAGCAATAGATTCTAAAGATCCCTGGAATAACGTATTGAAAGACACATTGAAAAACGTATTACAGAAGTATGAATTAGAATTGTATCGAAGTTGGTTTCCAGAGAATGAATGTATCGTAAATATAACATCAGGTGCGGCGCTCGCTTTATTGAAACGAGATTTACAAAGTATACTGGACAATTGGGAAGAATACTTAGAAGACTGCATGAAGAATTACCATCTTAAACGTGTACAATACTTTGTCGAGACCACGCGTTGGTATAAAGACTTACCCATTAAATTTGCTGATCGTTGTGTGAATTATATATATGATAAAAATGTAGATAAAATATCATCTAGTGTAGTTATCCTGGCCATTCTACTTCATGGCGATGTGGTGACAAAAATAATCGATCCTTTCATACCCACGGAAACAACGGTAGATACCAGTCATCCGAACGCCAAGTGTAACTACGAGATCGTACGAAATTTACCATTGAGTATGAGACTTTCCAATCCGCCAGTACCTCTTGATCTCATAGTTAGATTGTGTGAAGGAGATTATTTATCAATAGCTCTGATGACATTAACGAACGTAAGTAGGCGCACTTCTTTGCCGAAAGTAATGTCAATCGTGCAAAAGTTAATGAGTATGCGCGTGAGCACGCGAAAACATGGGATTAGGTTGATATATTTAATAGCTTCTGGGCGTGAGCTTACAGATTTTCTTCGGAAAACATGGGAGACCGAGAGTCATCAATCAGTGCGACAAGTTTTGTTCCAAGCATTTCAGAATGTTTTCCTTATAAAACCAAATCCCGAAACTTGGTCCCTATATTGTCAAGCTATGTCAACATTGAATCTTAAGGACGAAGATTTGCTTTCAGAAATAGAACTGTTTCCTGAGATCCCTAATGAATACATCGTGAAATATCTTGAGCTATGGCTCAAAACGATAGATGATCTTCAAGGAGTGGGATTGGACGTCCAGAAAACAAACAAATACATTGTCAATTGCTTGACAACGCTCACTCCATCCGTTTTCAATCTGCTATCCGAAGAATTTACTGAGAATATACTTCGAAGATTTTTATTCCACATCGATACAGATGTGTCCGAAGTGGCGAGACACTTTGCACTATCGTACATTTTATCAGAGAATGAAGATAAACACACAGCACGCATTAAAGTATTTGCTGATGTCTTTCATAACGCAGTGACAACTTGTTGGGACGTACCGCATCCTAAAAAATTACACTTCTATCCAATTAACAAAGCCGTGCGTTTATTCGTAGAAGATTTTGTTGTTAACTATATCGATAAGTCTTGTTTCAATAAATCTATTAACCCAGAGATTATTGATAATATGCAAACGATATTTTTATCTGTTTTGTCACCTAAACAAGACGCGAGGTCTTATTTGCTGTTCATGTATGCGAAGAAGTTGCAAGATTGCATATCAACCAAGACTTCCTTTGGCCTAAAACTCGGTCAACAATTGCACGAATTAACTGATGTCTTTTCATCGCTAATGGTCTCGTTTATGGCTGAGATTCTCAAGTATTTCCTAAGCTGCGTATATAAACATTCTAACTTGGAAGAAATCAATCTTAGTGTTATAGAAGGCCTTGTTGAAGCTGGTAATACGGATTCCTGTTTTATGGCTGTAACAATGTTACCGTCGACAATCCAGATGAAACATGTGGCAAGATACGATCGACTTCTCGAAAAATTCCGAGAAATGAAGGAGCCTATTATCACCCTTTTATACGATTATTTAAATAAAACAGACTTGAAAACTATTGATTAAGATTAAGTGAATTAAGTGAAGAACCGAACGAGTTTTATATATTTTTTCTATGCTAATATTTTACTTTTTACTATTTTTACAATGAATATTAATGCTTTATTATGTAATCAAAATGATAGTTAATTGGAGTTGTAAATCTTTATATGAATTGAAAGATCGAACAAGTTTTATATATTTTTTCTATGATAATATTTTACTTTTTATTATTTTTACAATAAATATTAATGCTTTATTATGTAATCAATGATAGTTAATTGGAATTGTAAATATATTATTTTCATAAGGTATACGTCTAAAATTTTTGCTCTCTCTTAGTAAATTATTAATTTAAAATGTTATGTTTCTCGAAAAAATATATAAATATTCTATGATAATATTTTACTACAATAAATATTAATGCTTTATTAATGTAATGTAATGAATGATAATTAATTGGAATTGTAAATGTATCTTTATATATTAACAACTATTAGTGCGCTTTTTTTTAAGATTCGTCAAATTTTCTCATTGAAATATTATTTTCTATTATTTTTATGAGATATACGTCCAAAATTTTTTCTTTCTTAACAAATTATTAATTTAAAATGTCATCTCGAAAAATTTCTCGAAAAAATAATATATAAATATTAAAATTATTACAATAGTTACTAATTAGTAATATTATAATAGTTCATTTTATATGGGACGGATAAAATAAACATATGTATATTTTCAGATTTTTATAACAATTGTGATATGAGTAAAAGCAATACAAGTTATATATTATTTTATCAACATTTTAAAAAATATATTGTACAACATGTATTCATTTACCTCAAAAAATTATATGTTATTTAATATGCATAAATACTTGTTTATTATTTATTACTATTATTATTTATTACTTATTTATTAATTATATTTTTAAAGTGTATTTAAAATATATTTTTAATTTTTAAAGTTAAATTGAGCAAATATTGGATGCATTCTATGCAAAGTATGATGACTTTTTTAAATAGATAATTCTCTAATATTTTCCCTGAAAAACATTTTTCTGAAAGAGATGATTTCAAATAAAGATTTTAAAGGCAGTAGAAAATAATAGAAGTTTTTCTACTCTAACGTATGTGGTCCTAAAACTGATTTCAAATAATAATTCAAACAATATTTATGTGTCTTGTTAGCATCGGCAAAAATAATATTGGACAGCGATCCAGAATGTTAAATGCATTTGTTGATATGTTGAGCTGAGAATTCTGTTGTAAAATTTCACAAATTATAGACAAAACATTTCATGAAGCCGAAGTATTAAGGAAAATAATGTCGGTTTTTAACTTTTAACTTTAAACGCGTATATCTCAGCTAAAGTGTATTAATCGAAAATAAGAACCATTACCATCAACACATTTTTGCCAACGAGAAACAAGTTTACTTATTCCGGTAACATAGAATTCCATCGTTCTGAAATCGATAAACTATTGGAAGGCATTTTCAACCGTGGTTGTTGAAGACTTTCTCTTGCAAGAAGTGGTCAAGGTGCTTAAAAAAATGGTAGTCGGATGGCGAAAGGTTTGGCGAATGGATGAGTCAGAGTTTCGTCCTTCGAGCCTAATTCATTTAGTTTCTGCAACGACGTGTGGCCGGGCATTGTCGTAAAGAAGAAACCTAGGACCTTTTCTATTGACCAATGCTGGGCGCAGGCGTTGCAGTTTGCGGTGCATTCCATCGATTTCTTGACTTCTCTGCGTGATGGTTTCACCTAGATTCAGAAAGTTGTAGTGGATCAGATCGGCTGACGACAATCAAACCGTCACTATCGTCTTCCTTTGGTGCAGCTTCGGTTTTGGAAAGTGTTGTAAGACTTTGCTGCGGTCCAACTGTGCTGAGTGCCGCTGGTTGTCGTATAGAATCCATTTTTCATCGCATGTCATAATGCGATCGAGGAATAGATCGTTGTTGTTGCGCAAAAGAAGCGCAGAGTACACTTTATAACAATTTTTTAAATTTTCATTCAATTCATGCAGCACCCATTTGTCAAGCTTTTTTGATTTTCCAAGTTGCCTGAGGTGGTCCAAAACTGTTGAATGACTTACTCTAACTTTACAGCAAGCTCTCGAATCGTTGTGTGCGGATCTGTCTCGATCAACGCCTTCAATTCGTGGACGTTCACGACCTTCTTTATCTTCAAGGCTCTTATTTCCATTTCGAAATTTTTGAAATCAATGTTGCATCGTACGTTTGTTTGCGGTTCTCTGGTCGAATGCGTTGTTGATGTTACGAGTCACCTCTGCTGCTTTATGATCTAGTTGAACTCGTACAAGAATATCGCTTACAATTGCTTCTATTCCACCATGAATTTTATAAATAATAATAAAAATAATAGTAAAAATAAGACCAATAGCAGAGAAATATAGAGCGAACAGAGAAATCTACGCTTTAAAACGGTATATCAAATGAATATATTAAAAGAATTGTTATTTATTCTATTTATTTATTCCAAAAACAAGTAACAAAGTCAAATAATATATATATAAAACCGACATTATTTTCCTACCAACCTAATATATAAATTATATAATTAAATTATATAATTATATATAATATAATTATATAATATAAATTAATATCATCGTAAGATAAGTGGATTAAATGTAAAGTAATTTATTTTTTACTAAAGATAAAATAATAAAATTTTTAAAATCATATAAAAGTGCAAATTGGAACTTGGAACAAAAAACAAATTGGAACAAATTGGAACTTTCTTCAAAGAGAATAGATGAAGAGTCGACATTAGGCGAAAATATTAATATCAATGAATTTGAAATACTTTTTAAAAAGAAAAACCCAGAAATAAAGCAAATAAAATTTACAACGTTGATGAAATGCTGATAAATGCTGTGATGAAGAAATCATGTTTGTGGGATCATACCATTTCTGTGAAGCTTAGAAGTCCATTAATTGTAAAAGAAGCATGGCTGGAAGTAGCAAAAGAATTAGGTGGTAACATTAATTTAATTTCATAAAAATAAATTCTTTATTATAAAAAGCTAATTCAATAAATATGTATATATTTTCAGACAAATTTGAGGTAGATGATATTTATATAAAGAAACGTTGGCGAAATCTTAGAGATTCTCACAAGAAAGCAAGAAAGAAGACAACTTAGCTTATATACTTAGTGGCTTAGCAGCACCAGCATCAGACAACAAAGAGAGTTTTCGGTTTTATGATCAAATGAAATTTTTGAACGACTCAATGAATTCTAGACCGTAAGTAAGAGTTTAAAGATAATATTTAAACAAAAATAAATTATAATACAATTCTACATTATATTAATAAAAAAATCTTTACTTTAATATTACAGTACAAAGAGCAATATTTCTCAAGATTCATGTGATTTCTTCGACTTCAACGAAGGAAGCAACTCTGATGCACTTTCTACTGCAGATGGACAATCCATTGACATGGAATCCATTAGTGAAACATCAGGAATACGTGGCAGCTCATTTGATCATAACCAGTTTACGGAGCACACCAAACGTAAGCTATTTTGAACAAGTTATTAAATTAATATGTTATGATCTTAGAAACAATCCATTTTACTTTCAAAAACTATTCTGAATCATTAGGTTTTGTGAATAAAGGTACATGATTTCAGTGGTTTTAAACAGTTTGTTAAATTAAAATTAGCTGTCAAAAGCTATAAGATACTTTCAAACTTTGAAAACTGTACAGAGTTTCGCTGTTTGAATAAAGATAAGTGACTGCCTATTTAAATATATCAATAAATATAATAAAACTACTTCTAAAGAGCTCTTGAAATCATGAAACTTTTATTCGAATCCTAATATGACTCAGAACAGCTTTCGAACCTAGAATTCATTGTTTATTTGAAGATAATAAGATACTACTCGTAACTTTAAAAACTGTTTAAAGTCTCATTAGGGTTTGAACATTACAATTGTTTAAAACAAAATATTTTTTGTATTTATAATATGTAATTCAAATAAAAAAATATTTTTTTGTATTTATTAATAATAATTTATAATTTAATGAAATACATTCATAATATTTCAGGCACAAGAAAACAATCGGTTGATGCCCTATTTAAACAAAGCATTGTTCAAATTTTATCAGAATGCAATAAAGGAGATAATGATGGTATTGAGGGCTTTCTAATGCAGCTGGGTAAAATTATGAAAAAATTATCTTATAGAAACAGAAGAATACTTCAAAAAGATATTATGAATTAGCATATAAAGCTGAAGAAGGATTTTATAATAAATTAATTTCTTTCTCATACAAATTTTTTATTTACTTTTAAAAAATTTTGTTAAAAGATAAACTACAATAATACTTAAAGTTTATTTTTTGTTCAATACAATATCTTATGTTTATACATTTTACATATTTTATACATTTTTTATTAAATTACTTGTATAAATATTTTATTTAAAACTCATTAGTTGCTGCTTTCTCTCACTGCCATTCCACAGCACCTTCATTAATAAAATAATTCGCACATCTTTCTCTATATTCATTCCATAAATTATTTAAAATAAGATTATTCATATTATCTGACAAATTTCTCATTTCAAACAATGTTTGTTGTTTATTGTTGTCATTATACATTAAATAACATCTTTCTTGAGAGCACTTTTCAAGTTCTTTACATTCTGTCAAAAAAGTACCGGGAATTGATCATTTAAAAAGCCCGCTTAAAGGGATTGTCAAAATTCTTTTTGTTGCTAAGTTGGCACTGTCCTCTATCCTGACGTGAAGTTTGAGCGCGATCTGTCATTTAGTTTGTTTACAGTGCTCGATTTTGTCAGTTCATCTCAAGTGTGTTTTGCGATTTTTACAATGGATAAAAATATCGAACAAAGAATTTGTCTCAAATTTTGTATTGCAAATGGAATTTCGTGTGCCGAATCGCTGAAAATGTTACAGAAGGCTTACGGTGAATCGACTTTATCAAAAACACGTGCATATGAGTGGTACAGTGCATTCAAAAGCGGTCGAGATGTGGTGGAAGATTTGCCTGTTTTCTTTGATTATCGCGGTGTTGTGCACTCGGAATTCTTGGCAGAAGGTCAGACGGTAAATAAAGAATATTACCTGGGCGTTATGCGGCGTTTGAGAGAGCAAATTCGTCGAAAAAGGCCAGGTTTGTGGAAAGAAAACTCATGGATTTTGCACCACGATAACGCACCATCTCACAAGGCTATCATTGTGAACGAATTTCTCGCCAAAATCTCAACAAATATCATCGAACAACCACCGTATTCACCTGATATGGCTCCGGCTGACTTTTTTCTCTTTCCAAAACTCAAATTACCACTTCGAGACACCCGTTTTCAGTCGATAGAAGACATAAAAGAGAATTCGCGGCGAGAACTGAAGTCGATTCCGGAAAATGCGTTTAAAAAATTTGATGATTGAATTATTCGTTGGCATAAGTGTATTATTTCGGAAGAAGCCTACTTTAAAGGCGATAAATTTGACAATAAATTTGAATGAATAATAAATATTTTGTGTTTTATTGACCAATTCCCGGTACTTTTTTGACAGAATGTACTTATGATGTAGTTGTGCAAATAGTGGCAAGTACCATCTTCTCCGCTTTTAAGCTTTAAGACGTAGGTGTTAATAGGCCTCCGAAAAGTCGCCATCTCGCTGCAAGTATGCCAAAAACATTTTCAACCACGTGTTTTGTTCCACTATGTTGATAATTTTTTGGTAAATATTTCGTTTAACGGACCACCCTTTAATGACCTTGACCTTGACATATGTTGTCAAGGTCATCCTCCTGAGTGACCTTCTGAAGGTTTTAGCCGTCGCTCGTTTTTTATTAAAAAGTTATTAACAAAAAAAGATTTGAAAAATAGCGAATTGAAACACATCCACACGCACACACACACACCCCAACTTTGACATATGTTGTCAAGGTCATCCTCCTGAGTGACCTTCTGAAGGTTTTAACTGTCGGTCACTGCTCGTTAAAAAGTTATGAACAAAAGAAGTTTGAAAAATTTGGCACTTATTTCGAATACACATTTACCGCCAATGATCAATGAACAAAAGAACTTTCACCACATTGTGTGTGTATATGGCATTCCTACTATTGTTAATATTTCTATGACTTTGAAATCCGAAAGTAAATTAATATACGATAGATTTTCGTACAGATAACATTGTGATAATCTGTTTTAAAATGAAACCTCATTTCGCATTGAAAAGTATACGCGTGGAGGCAGTGTGTTCCGCTCCTCTTACGGGGGGGCTCCACTATCGAAAAACTACACACATAGGTGTGGGTGGAACTTGCTTCGCGTGGAAAGTTTCCACGTGGAGGCAGTGTGTTCCGCCCCCCCCTACGGGGGGGCTCCACTACCGAAAAACTACACACATAAGTGTGGGTGGAACTTGCTTCGTGTAGAAAGTTTCCACGCAAAGCAAGTTCCACCCACACCTATGTGTGTAGTTTTTCGGTAGTGGAGCCCCCCCGTAGGGGGGCGGAACACACTGCCTCCACGTGGAAACTTTCCACGCGAAGCAAGTTCCACCCACACCTATGTGTGTAGTTTTTCGATAGTGGAGCCCCCCCGTAGGGGGGGCGGAACACACTGCCTCCACGCGTATACTTTTCAATGCGAAATGAGGTTTCATTTTAAGACAGATTATCAGAATGTTATCTGTACGAAAATCTATCGTATATTAGTTTACTTTCGGATTCCGTTTCAAAGTCATAGAAATATTAACAATAGTAGGAATGCCATATACACACACAATGTGGTGAAAGTTCTTTTGTTCATTGATCATTGGCGGTAAATGTGTAAATGTGTATTCAAAATAAGTGCCAAATTTTTCAAACTTCTTTTGTTAATAACTTTTTAATAAAAAACGAGCGACGGCTAAAACCTTCAGAAGGTCACTCAGGAGGATGACCTTGACAACATATGTCAAGGTCAAGATCATTGAAGGGTGGTCCGTTAAACGAAATATTTACCAATTTTTTTTTTCTTAAATCAAGAACTTCTTGCATAAGAACACATTAGATACAGAGATAGTGGATATGCGTCATCGTCTAGTAAAACGAATGGCCATTTATATTGATCAACAGCTGAAGGCTCAGGAACATTCAATGTGTTAGCTTTTAGTCTTGATTTAATTGATTTATTAGCAAACACTCCAGCATCACTACTATGACCTTCTGCTCCTACATCTACTAAAATAAATCTGTAATTTGCATCTGTAGTGAGATTGAAACTGTGATCTTTTTTAATTGTAGTAAACGGAACCACTATGTGAGGGTGCTTGTTATTTAAATTTTATTAAATTTAAATTATATTTTATTTTTTAAATATTTCTTAAGGTACATACATCTTAAAATATAAAATTTATTATTTTATATTACAAAAGATGTATGTACTTTTCTTCATAAAAAGAAGGTATAAATGTATTTTACCTCTATCACAATATGTTTCCCATCTATTGCTCCAAGACAGTGAAGAAATATCCATATTTTTTCAAAACTTTTTGCAATTTTTATCCACTCATCTTTGCTTGGAAGTGACAAAACTATATCTTTTAACTTATCCCAGATTTCGGAGCCAACTTTATGAACTATATGTGAAGCCTAGCTTCGTGAAGCAGCGAGAGACGGCAGCGTACACTTTTTAATGCGAAGTAAGGTTCCACATGGGTTTGCAATTTTCGACGTGAAACTAGGTTTTACATGGGTTTACAACTTTCCACGCAAAACGAGGTTCAACTCAAATCTATAAGGCCGAAGCTCCTCCCGCACCCCGAATGATACTATATTACAAGATACATGTTTGAAATTCACGCTATTATGAAATTACTGAAATTTCTATTTACTTATTACATCAAAATTATTATTTCCCAAACTATGGGATTGTTATACAAATGTTTCCCAAATAACTCTACGTCGATTTAAAAAAAAAAATTTTTTTAAATTTTTTCTGCTATCTAGACGCCAAACTTATTTTTATTAACTGTAAATAAACTATTATTTCCCAAACTATGAGAATTCTTTTCTAAACTTGCCCAAATGATTTTCAAACGAATGAAATAATCAAGGCCGGCGTAAGGGCGGGGCGAGCGGGGCGGCCGCCCCGGGCGCCGTGTGCAGTCGGGCGTCGCAAGAAGGAGTACTGTGTATGTGCGCTGCGCCAGTATTAATAATAATTTATCTCAATATTTTGTTATTCACTATTACAAATTGAATAAATAATTTATTATGTATACATATGTACATACTGTTTATATACATATATACATCTAAAAATTTTGACACTTTACTCGATGGTGCCCCCTTTGCTAGGCTGGCGTGGTATACATACACGGTACTGCTTTTTGCGGCGCTCGGCCGCTAGCACGCGCGTGTGTGGGAGCGCGAGGGGGGCGCCATTTTAAGTCCTTGCCCCGGGCGTCATAAATCCTCAAACCGGCCCTGGAAATAACAAAAAATGCGAAATATTGAATTTGTTTGCTAACTATATCGAGGTCTATTAAAGTTCTAAATATCAAATGCGCCAACTCGTCCCTTTTCCCTGATTGGTTCTCTACACTTTTCTAGTGATTGAATCTAAAATGGCGACAACGATGATAGTTTATGCAATTTACAGTCGCCGACATTGATTTGTTCCGTGACCCTTTTCTGCGGGGCAAGGGGAATATGGATGTGGGCCCCGCCGATATCTCGGTCGCCCTACGTTACCGATTGTACAGCGCTGCGCGCCTAACTAGTTACCCGTTGTAACAGTAGTCGTTAGACAAGTCTTCGAACGACACTTCCGTCTCGTACGTGTACCATGTAAGACCTAAAATACATTGTTGAGTTTAATCCTGTGTGCCTCGTTATTCCACCTCTGTCTAAGATACAGTGGGCATCCTATTCAGAGCGTTATCTCATCGAGAACCGTCTTGGTGAAGCCTAAGCCCCACATTGGTGACCCCGACGTGATTTTTTCCCACCGACGTGATTTTTTCCCACCGACGTGTTACGTCGTGCCGGCTTTTACGTCGCACCTCTTGCCGACGTTGTGAATACGTCGCATTGAGCACCAGGATTCTGGCCATCCCTGCACGCTGTTTCATTCGAGACGAAGTCATCGCCGGATAGTCGTTCACACGAACCACAGTGAGGTCTCTGTCCAGAGGTGGCATCGTGCACCGGCGAGGACGTAACGAACCCTCGCCGCTCGAGCCGCTATTGTTCTTGCAAGGACGAGCTCGTGTTGAGTCAACGCCATTCTTGACGAACCAGCGCTGATGTCATCATCTTCCATCGGTGCCGACGCAGCTACCGCCATTTTCCGCGCAGAGACGCGCACGTGGCAGGCCGCATTTTTTTCATCGACGGTTTCGACGTGGTTTTCGCCGTTCCCGACGTGCCAACGCCGATGTCGCCATCCTCAGACGGTGCTGACGCAATCATCGACTCTAACAAGTGACCCTTTATTAATTTTTAGTTCATAGTTTCTAAGTCCGCGTGCGAGTTTTTAGCTTAAGTGTGCGCTATTACCTTTAAGTGCGCCTATTTTAGATTCCGCTTCAATCTGCCAAAATGTCGATTTCGAATCTTCCTGATAGCGCCGAAGCTCAGGTCAGTGCGTACCGCATGCCTAAGATTCCGCCCTTCTGGCACGATGACCCCGAACTTTGGTTCGCGCAAGTCGAGGCGTCTTTTCATGTCGCAAATATAAGATCAGACCAGACCAAGGCCTATCTGCTCATCAGCGGTCTAGACAGTGCAGTCATTAAACATGTTAGAGATCTTATCACTCAGGTGCCTTCTCCCGAAAATTTTTATTGTTCGCTAAAAGAGCGTATTTTGGCGACATTTATGGTTTCGCCTGAAGCACGTTTGCGTCAATTACTTAAAGGCCATCCTTCCGATGCCCGTAAGCCGTCTCATCTTTTAAGCCACATGCGTCAGTTGAGCGGCGATCAGTGTGGTTCGGCAATTTTGAAATCTCTATTCATTGAGCAGTTGCCTGAACATTTTCGTCCAGTCTTAGTAGCTTTGAACGAGCCGGATCTCCAGAAGTTGGCCGAAATCGCGGATAAAATCGCCGATATGTCTAATTTTGACCTCGCGTTAGCCCCTGTTCAAAGAAATGCTGTCGCGGTTAAGAATTCCCCCGCCCAAGCTCAGGTTAATTCCGAGATAGCTGAAATTACCCAGCGCCTTGCTGCGTTGGAGGACAAGTCCACAAAGGGGGGCGTCAAGCAAAAAAACGTCCCACTGAACGTCGCGACACAGCTTTCTGAGCTGCTGAAACGCTTTTCGGCCATGGAAAGGAAATTGGCCAAACTGCAACGAGACCGTTCGTCATCGCGTTCGCGTGCCAGTTCTAAGCTACGTGAGGATGCCCAGTCCGACGCCAAACCCGGTCTTTGTGCCGCGCATGAAAAATACGGCCTCAATGCAAATACATGCAAGAAGCCCTGCGCTTGGAAAGACCCAGAGTCGTCGGGAAACGAGTAGCGCCTTTCCGTTCTGAGACGTCCGGAAAGAGCAACGTCGTAGAAAATCGTCTCTTTATCGATGATCGCGTTACGAATCATCGTTTTTTAATCGACACCGGAGCCGAAATCTCTGTTATTGCTGCCTCCGCGGTTTCTAAGAAAACCCCCGCCGTTTTGAAACTTTTTGCCGCTAATAACACGCATATAGAGACCTATGGAGAACGACGTATGACCTTAAATCTAGGGTTGCGTCGCCCTTTCACGTGGAATTTTTGCGTCGCCGCGGTACCGTTTTCAATCATCGGCGCAGACTTTCTCGGTCATTTCGGTTTGGACGTTAGTTTAAAAAAACGTCGTCTTGTCGATACTTCAACCAGTCTTTACGTCGTTTGTTGCGTTAGCTCTGTTCCCGTCGTAACACTCACTACAGTCAATCTGTCGAATAAATTCGCTGATATCCTTAAGGAATTCAAAGGAATTACCGGCATTATTCAGCAAGTTCCTTTTAAACCCCGCGATGTGGAACACCATATCATCACTACTGGTCCTCCTACCGCGGAACGTCCCCGACGGCTACCTCCGGACAAACTTAAAGCCGCGAAAGCAGAGTTTAAGCGTCTGATGGAACTAGGCGTTTGTCGCCCTTCAAGTAGCCCTTGGGCTAGCCCTATACACCTTGTCCGTAAAAAGTCAGGTGATTGGCGCGTTTGCGGTGACTACCGACGTTTGAATGCCATTACCGTTCCGGATAAATACCCAGTCCCGCATATCCACGATTTTTCTTCAAATCTCGTGGGCAAAAAAATTTTTTCTTCTCTAGATCTCCTTAGAGCTTACCATCAAATTCCGGTAGCTAAGGACGACATACAGAAAACCGCGGTTATCACTCCGTTCGGCCTTTTTGAATTCACTGCAATGACTTTTGGCCTACGTAACGCCGCGCAGACATTTCAACGTTATTTACACCGCGCCCTTAGAGATCTCGATTTTGTATTCGTTTACATTGATGACATTCTTATAGCTTCTTCATCCATTGAAGAACATAAAATGCATCTCCGTACAGTCTTCAATAGACTCAGAGATTTCGGCCTGTACATTAATCTTGAGAAATGCGTTTTCGGTGTCGAAGAAATAATTTTTCTTGGCCATTGCATTAATGCTCGTGGGTTTAAACCCACTCTTGAAAAGGTCACCGCAGTGCAAGATTTCCCGAAGCCGCGTACCATAGTCGAGTTACGTCGTTTTCTCGGCTTGTTAAATTTTTATAGGCGTAGCCTTCCGCACGCCGCGAACGTTCAAGCCCCTCTTCACGCGTTCTTAACTGATTCGCGTAAGAACGATAAGCGCGAGATTCCTTGGACTCCTGAGGCCGAGACCGCTTTTGTCAGATGTAAGCAAGATCTGGCAAACGCTGCTCTTTTAGCCCATCCTTCCGACGCGGCTGAAACCCGCATTGTCACGGACGCTTCTGCCACTACAATGGGCGCCGTCCTAGAACAAAATTCGGTTAACAAATGGAGCCCGCTCGCTTTCTTCTCCCGTAAGTTTAGTCCTTCGCAGCGTAACTACAGCACATATGACCGTGAGTTAACCGCGGTTTACGAAGCGATTAAGTTCTTTCGGCACTTTCTGGAGGGCCGCGCGTTCAAAATCCTAACGGACCACAAACCGTTAATTTACGCTTTTAAGCAACTCTCCGATAAAGCCTCCCCGAGGCAAGTGAGACAATTATCTTTCATTGCTCAGTTCACCACTAATGTCGAATTTATTTCCGGCAATGATAATGTTGTCGCAGACAGTCTGTCGCGGGTAGATGCCCTACAGCTCCCCGTCGACATTTCTCTAGTCGACCTCGCGGAACACCAGTCGCGTGACGATGAGCTTAAATGCCTTCTCGCCTCCGCTAGCTGTTCCCTTAAATTTAAAAAATTCATCTGGGGTCCTCCCCACGCGGAATTATACTGCGAAATGTCGGGCGAGACCATACGTCCGTACATCCCTTCTTCTCTTAGAAAGCGGATTTTCGAGTTATTTCATAATCCCGCTCATCCTAGCGCTAAAGTCACTGATCAGATCATTAGACAACGCTACATCTGGCCTAATCTCCATCGTGACGTGGCGGAATGGGCGCGCACTTGCATCGAATGCCAAAAGTGCAAAGTTACGCGGCATATTAAACTAATCCCCGCGCACTTTACCGCCCCTGATTCTCGTTTCGAACACGTCCATATGGACATCATAGGGCCTTTACCGTTATGTAAAAACTACAGATACTGCCTTACGCTGATAGACCGTTTTTCGCGTTGGCCGGAAGCCTTTCCATTATGTGATATTTCTGCGAAAACGGTAGCTCAAGTTTTTTACGACCAATGGATCGCACGATTTGGCGCGCCACGCATCCTCACTACCGATCAGGGCGCCCAATTCGAATCTCAGCTCTTTACCGCTCTGTTATCATTAGTTGGTTGCAAGCGTATCCGCACCACTGCGTATCACCCCGCGGCTAATGGGTTAATCGAAAGGTGGCACCGTACCTTAAAAGCGGCGATTATGTGTCACGATTCTCCAGATTGGGTTAGCGTTTTGTCAACCGTGTTGCTTGGTTTACGCACCCATGTACGACTAGACACCGGCGCTTCCCCGGCGGAATTCATTTACGGCACTACCTTACGCGTGCCAGGAGAATTTTTTCTTCCAAGCGATATTTCATCGGACCCGCAAATTTTCATTGAAGATTTCCGACAATTTATGCGTCAAGTCAAACCTGTTCCCGCAGCGCACCACATTAAAAAGCGTCCGTTTTGCTTTAAGGACTTATACTCTTGTACACACGTGTTCCTTCGTTGTGACGCGGTTAAAAAGCCTCTAGAAAATCCATACTCCGGTCCCTTTAAAATCCTTCAGCGTGATTCCGAACAAGTTTTTACAGTTGAAGTGAATGGAAAACCACAAAGTGTGTCCGTCGAGCGGTTAAAACCAGCGTTTGTTATAAACGACGTTATTCCTGTAATTCGTGATTCAGGCTCACACGTCCCGCAAGCTTCCGACGATTATACGCCAAAGTCATATTCCGGACCAAAAAAGAGCGTAGTTTTTAAGACTGCATAATTGTAAGCCTGCGTAATTGTTAACCAGCGTATTTGTAAGCCAGCATAGTTTTTAAGACAACGTAGTTTCTAAGCCAGCGTTAATTTTAAGTCTTTACCCCTTCATTTTGCAACAGTTACTTATTTTGTTTAGTCTTTGCAAGCAATGATGGATCTCAAGTAGACCTAAGTACCCTTGTTTCTCATTACATTACGTTTACACTTAGGGGGGGGTAGTGTGGGCCCCGCCGATATCTCGGTCGCCCTACGTTACCGATTGTACAGCGCTGCGCGCCTAACTAGTTACCCGTTGTAACAGTAGTCGTTAGACAAGTCTTCGAACGACACTTCCGTCTCGTACGTGTACCATGTAAGACCTAAAATACATTGTTGAGTTTAATCCTGTGTGCCTCGTTATTCCACCTCTGTCTAAGATACAGTGGGCATCCTATTCAGAGCGTTATCTCATCGAGAACCGTCTTGGTGAAGCCTAAGCCCCACATGGAGAATATCCGTGGTGCCATCCAGCGGCGGCGACTAACCGCCCTCGATTTATCGATTAAAATAAATAAATGTATATATATGTATACATCTCATCTTATTTATTTATTTTTGTAAGAAAAAGTCACGTATTATTAACCCATGTTACCTAGCGGTCGATAATTAGGTCGATAAATCGAGGACGGTTAGTCACCGCTGGATGGCGCCACGGATATTCTCCATATTCCCCTTGCTCTGCGGAAAGGGAACACGGAACAAATCAATGTCGGCGAGTGTACATTGACCAATACTAAAGCCTGTGACACACGGTACGATTTTTCGTACGGGATTGCTTACGAGAACCAATTAGGATTAAGCTTTAAATCACTTGAGCTAAAATTCTGTATTCTTATTGGTTCTTATTGGTACCGTTTATTGGTGCCGCTTTAGGCACTATCACTACTACTACGCAAGGTCTATAGATGAACGACAGGAGAAGAAAAGGAAGGTCTTCACATGAACGCCATTTTGGGGCTACGAAGTATGTGTGTATGTATGTATGTATATATTGATACATTGACAGCTCTAACAAAAAAATTTAGGTTAAACATCTGGAAGATAGCGGTCCCGCCATTTTGGGGCCAAATATCTAAATATGAGTGGGAAGATCTTCCTTTCCCTCTCCCGTCGTTCATCTACAAACCTTGCCACCACGGCACCACGTACGTGTGAAGTATACATGATGTAAACTATAGATTTTTAGTATTGGCAGTGAATATCGGAACGCAACCTAGATCTAAGATGGCGGCGTGGCAGATGGTAGGGGTACACCATATATGTAATACTCCTATATTGCTAAGGGCTATCGCACACAAAATGCATAGCGTTGCATAAACATAACATAAGACCGCTGGACCAATGCACATCTTATGTAAATCAATATGGCGACTTTTTTCTAGGTGTTTATTGGTCCAGCGGTCTTATGTTATGTTTATGCAACGTTATGCATTTTGTGTGCGATAGCCCTAACTCCGTATCTTTACAATGAAAGGATCGAGGCCCATAAAAGAAAGACGCACGATTTCCAAATATAGTCAGACGGTTAAGCCTCGTTATGCGCAGGCGCGTCTATTAAGTGTGAGCGAGAGGCTAAGCATTAGAAAATGAGACGGAAAGAACACGAAAAGAGAAAACATTACCTGGGGCCGTATTCTTGAAATTTTTGCGTATACGTAGATTTTATTGCGCAGCTATTTTACGGTATGATTAAACCTGCGCAGTAAAACTTACGCATACGCAATTATTTCAAGAATATGGCCCCTGGTCGTGTCTGCTTAAAGATGCGAATTCATTGCAGCGAGAAATCGCTGGCGACTTTCCCCCTCCATCCCAATCTCGTAGTAGCTGCTAGTAGCAGCGACAAATCGTCGAAGTTCGGCCTGTCCGAACTTCAAGCGACAAGTCGACACATCGTGACAAATGTGAAAGCCAAGCGTTCTTTAGGTTCTATGCATTCTCGAACAACATACATCTTTTGCAGTTGTGCTCCAACTAATAATAATAGTTCTTCCAACTGCGTTGCCGACATTCGAAAATAGTTATGGTAACGTATGCCATTTTCGAATGTCAGTTTAGGTATGGATACGTGAAAAAAACTATGGTCTTTACGATCTTTTAAATATGGAGCTACCCAATACTGCTTCTTTTTGTAATTCCGCTTCTTTTGCATTCTTTGCAACTCCAACATTACAGCAGTTGCTATCATTAACCGTCGCTTCCTGATTGCTCTTGCTACTGCTGTTCCTAAAATATTTGTACAAACAGCGGAATACATCTCGTTAGAACGTATTGTCACCTTCATTTTCATTTACAGCTGTTCACTTTAAAAAACAATACCTCTGAAAATATTAACATTTAGGCCCGGTTCCACAATTCGCGGTTAACTCGAGTAATCGAGGTTCAACTCGCTAAACTAGGTTTAAGGAAATTGGTGGCGTTCCACAACTGCCTTAATCCTTAGTTAACATTCACTTGCCTCGGTTAAAGATGAACGCCCAACTTTGGGCGTTTAACGAATTTAACCGAGGTTTACGATCGTGACATAACGCTCTTTAGAAGTTATGTATAAGATTGCCTTGTGCTTCATATGTGTTTAATTGAGAAAAAATATTGCATTTTACCAAATATACCGGAAAATGGCTTTTGCACATGTATTATCATCATCAGATGATAATACAATACAATACAATACAATACAATATTATACAATATTATACATATTTTACAATATTATACATATACAATATATACAAAATTTATGTATAATTATCTCGAAAGCATATGAAATATATATATAACCTGCTACACAATCGCTGTCAAATGGATTCTGTAAACCATCGACCGATGGTTGAATAACACTTTTCACTCTTTCGGCTATCGGATCATCAGGGACAGTCATCTTTCCGCCGCCTACACATCAATTATTAATTAATAAAAGTATTTAATAAATAATTAATAAAAGTATGTTATATATGTTTGTACATATTTATGGACATATATATTGAAATATAAATATGCTTGTATACAATACCTGTTGCAAAAACTTGTTTACGTACTTCCGCAAAATGTTTTCGGGTCTTATTTTTTAAATTATCCCAACAACTTTTTAGCGACGCCACATTTCGGTTTGCTTCTATGCATCTGCTATTAAATTCACGACTTATGTCTAACTAACATTTCTCTTTGTCTTTATTACTGACATTGTCAGTTTGCTTGTTTTCAATTATACATTTCTTCTTTTCTACGATTTCAATTAATATAATTTTTTCCTCTGTGGAAAAATTCGGTAGCCACTTCTTACACGACATTACACAAATTTATTACACAAAATAATTGAACAGCTGAATTCTCACTCTCTTCTTTGCAAAATCTCAGTAACCAATAACAGTTCACATTTGAGGAGAAAGAAGTGTATATTCTGAGTTTCAGTGAATAGAGTATAAGTTTACGTAACCTAAGGTTAAAAATGACTTGTGGAACGCGATACAGATAACAGGCTTACATCAGCGTTAACGATCGTTCAGTTAAACTCGAGTTACATTGAAAATTGTGGAACCGGGCCTTAGTCGCTAGCGATTTGTCGCCACATGAATATGTAGCGGGAGAAAAGCGACAGATACTTGTCGCTAGCGTCATTTCTCCCTCCACTTCTCCCAAGTCGCCAGCGATTTCTCGCTGCAATGAATTCGCACCTTAACGCTGTTAGCGCATGCGCACAAAGCAGCTGAACCGTGCGCGAGAGAGAGACTATTATACGTCTGTACCGTAATGTTTGGCCTGAAATCGGCACTCTTCTAGCAATATAGGAGTATTACATATATGGGGTACACATGGTGGAAGTATACAAGGCATAGAGATATTAGACTAGAGTGCGCAAAGGCTACCGCTGCCTGTGGACGCGATAGAGGCTAAGAAAGAGACAGATGCAAAAAGTTTCCTCTGTCTCTTTCTAGCCGAACGCTGTGATTAGCTCCCGCGCTTAGGCTCCGCCGACCACGCGACGCCCGAGAGGGGAGAAAGCAGACGGCAAACCATGTAGCCAATGGCCTAGTTTCCACCGAAGCACCTAATCCGGCATATATGTAATACTACTATATTGCTAGTCACGTATCTTCCCAATAAGCGGCATGAGCGTTGAGGGAGCGAGATAGAAAATACGGTACGCATGCGCATGTGTGTCAAAGTACATGAACTGTACATGCGCAAACGTTCAACGTTGAACGCATGCGTCTACTAACTATGCGTACAGGCATATGTAAAGGCAGAAAGTAATATAAAAAAGTTGCGTTTATTATATATATACGACTTATTGAATTAATATTATGATAAGAAAAAATGTATAAATAAAAAAAAACGAGATACATCATCTGTTTCTTGCAATCCGCAAACTTTAATCAATTTTTTTCGTATTTCTGCTTTCTTTGGAAATCTAAAAATAATAATTTAATTATTGTGTGTGAACGATCGTGTATACTTAATCTCATTATTGTCATTAAATTTACTTGTGCAAAGAAATATTTTTAGCTTGCCCTGTTTGCCTTTTACTTTTACACTTGTAGCACGATCGCACCATTATTATTATTTTTTTATCACTTTTTATAACTTTTTATAACAAATAAAAGTAATAAAATCACAGTATTCTATACTTTGACAGAAGTATCAAGAATTACACGACTTTATTAGGGTTAAGCTGACTCAACGCGAGCATGCGTATTTGTGTCAAAGTACACGAATTGTGGGAGTGAGAGGTTGATATATGTTTGTCCCGTGATGATTTCGTCAGCTTTTCAGCAGTGTTGGCAATATAGTAGTATTACATATATGTAATCCGGCGTAGAACCGAATTTGAGTCGATGGAAACGCGATAGATTAACTCATTTCACTCCCGTTTTGATCCACCAAGATAATCGGAGTGGGAGCAAATTGACACTAAAGCCGGTGGAAACAGTCGAAAGTAGGTAATGCCAACCTCTATACTTTTTATTATTGACTATTCTAGCTCTATTTGTACATAACCTTATATTTAACACGTTCAAATAATTTAATAAAATTTCATTTATTATTAATTAAATCTTTCTACTGGGTCAAACTGTGTTCAACTTTCTACTGTGTTAAAAACAAAAATTAAATTGGCTGTACTGAAATATCGATCTTCTTCACTCCTATTTCACTTCCAGTGGAAACAGCATAGGATGCGTTCCTTAGAACATATACTACTGGAAGGAGCATAGGCTTGAAAAGTTGGCTCAGAGAAGATTGACAAGGATGGATATATAATGCGCCTAGTCGGCAATGCGCATGCTCCAGACAAATAAAACCGATTAGTACGTAATCTGCGGGAAGGAAGTGTGAGTCAAAAATAAAATGCGGCGAGTAAAGTATTTAAATTAATAACAATATATATTATATTTATTGATTATTAAATAATATTAATTTTGTATATTTGTGTCTTATGTAGTTATTCTTTTCATTGACTTGTTTATTCGTGATGTATGCGAACTTGTAAGTATTTTTTAATAACTAATCTAATTAGCTGTGTTCTATGATTCGAAAAAATATATGCCTTATATGCCTTATATACATATATATATGCCTTATCTCGTTCTTTGCAAATGTAGCAATACATCTCACGAACCACTTTTATAATCTACTATTTGAAGAATCTTGTTATTTATTCACAATAGGTCACATGTGATCATATGTCGCCTTTTCTCACTGCTTTTCATCACCCCGCAGCCCCCGCGCGTATCAACACTTTTATTTGTCGGAGCATGCGCATTGCTGATTAGGCGCATTGTATCTCCATCCTTGTCAATCTTCTCTGAGTCAGCTCGAATGTACAGGGATTATAGGCCTATGCTCCTTCCAGTAGTATATGTTCTAAGCTGCGTTCCGATATTCACTGCCAGTACTGAAAATCTATAGTATACGTGACGTAAACTTTAGATTTTTAGTACTGACAGTGAATATCGGAACGCAATCATAATAAATTTGTTCTGCACCGAAGTAGAATCGGATTGAAGACTTCGGTGGAAACTAGGTCAATCACAGCGCTCGGCTAGAAAGAGACAGAGGGAACTTTTCGCATCCATTTCTCTCTTAGCTTCTATCACGAGATTCGGCCTCTTGCGCACTGTAGTCTAATATCTTTAAGATACAAGGTGAACCATTGCGCATTTGAAGAGGGGAGAGAATTTCGTCGAACCAATGAGCGTCGTGCTTTTTTATGACGGCAATTCAAAGGCTCAGGGTACGTTCCAAAATCTTACTCGGGTGCACTATATAATACTAAGTACTATAGCATACGTGACATATACTATAGCAACTTCTAGTGTTGTCACCAGATGGGACTAGGCTGTCTAGATAGTACTTCCCATTTGTCTTCAAAACAATCAGCAGTAAAATTTTTACTTGAAGACAATCAGTAGTCAAAATATCTGAGCGTTTGGTTACCTTCACTTTGTCTTATTGATCTCACTTCTACGCATCACGGAATGATTCACCTTATATACTTCCACCATGTGGGAGGTACAGTTGGCGCTACTCTGGTATTTGGGACTAGAATCTGCCTAATCAGAAGGTTTGTTCGCGTCGCTTGCCCCAACGTACTCCTACTCATCAATACGCTCCAAACTATGGTATTACGTTACGTATATAGATTGGAACGTATTAAAACATATTAACGACATGAACAAACCAAGGTTTTGTTCGCGTCGCTTGCCCAACGTACTCTACTCGCTCACTACGCTCCAAACTATGGTATTACGTTACGTATATATGGGTGGAGCGTATTAAATGAACATATTAAATGACCGACACGAACAAACCCAGAAGACCACAACATTCAAGTCCTAGCGATTGATTCGACATTTTTTGTCTATTCAAATTTTTACATTTCGGATAGCTTCGTACATCTTCGGAAGATAAGCCCCAACACTGAAGATTAGCTAATCTTGAAAAGATTAGCTAACTTCGAAAGACCTTCAGAGCTATCTTTGAGGCTATCTATTATCTGTAGTAGCTGTCTCGTTCTTCTACGCATGCGTTTACATGCGAAAAAGAAGAAAAATATCGTATCTCTTTCTTATCTTCGCCATTTCTTTGTCTCGAATGTCGTAACT